>OY757024.1:109745435-109761652 GCA_963580285.1 Lucinisca nassula
GCAATGCAGAATGTGGAGCCAGCACTCTAGTGTCGGTGCATGCGTATTGCATGGTGACCAGCATTGTTTCTACTTCCAGATTCCCTCTACATACATACCTCAATCAGCACTGAAAGTACTGGTGGGTCGATCGTCTCTGAGTGTAGGTTTGGAAAATGGTCGTGAACTGAGTTTAAGATCTGACCAGATATCGCTTTATGTTGCGTCTGATTATGTCGATTTTGTTTGCCAATGCAAAAGTGCACGAGCACAGTCTAACCGCCCCGCCCATCTATAAATAGATGGGCTGCATGATGCTTCTACAAGCATCCACGCAGAGCTGAAACCGACCGCACACGAGTACTGGTTAACCGCTTAGAGGATCTAAGTCTGCCCAGGCAAAGCAGTGCGAGTCGGACGTCCATGCTCATAAACCCTATTGGTGTTACTGCGCGACAGGGCTTGAGGTGTCATTTCGGCTCAGTGTCGGGTAAAAGTCCCATGGAATTGGAAGTAACGTCTCCAAATGACCTATACAGTGTTGGCGGGGACGTTAAATATGTTCTGTAAAAGGGTTATCCTTTGGAAGCAATGAATACACCACAGAACGAAAAATATGGAGTGTACATGTTTTCTGGGCCAGACTAGCTAGTTTCGGCCAATTAGGCCTCATCAGTAACCCTCAGATATTTTAAAAATTCCACAATGGAATCAATGATCCCAAAGGACAAGAAAATATAATCTACACTATGATGTAGGGCAGGGAGACGTTTTACCGCCGCCACACATTCCCACACACCATTAAACCTTAAACAAACAAATGAGCACAGTCCAGAGCTTTCTTCTAACGCTGCGCTCTGACGTCTTAGGGATACTATAAACAGCCAGTACTTGGATTTTGTTGGTGGTGTGAAGAAACCAAAGACAAAATAGACATTTGAATAAGATAGTTATAGTTAAGAAACATATAGTATTGTATTAAGAACTTTTAAAACACATTAAAAACAGTAACAGTTTACCAGTCTTTGTTTTGTTAATTATGAAAAGGTTATTCTTTAACGAAATCCATGGGCTAGCCCTAAAAAGGACTGTTCTTATGTAGCTAGTAACTTAAACAGTTACTAGCCACGGAATGGCTCCACTATAGCGTTCGGTTTAATGGTAACCGATCCAACACCTCTCCGAGTCAGAAACTGCTGGAAAGCCAGTCCGCTTTGTAGCCTCTCCACTTTCTTCCAGTACTCTTCTTCAGTCACAGTATGTTGTTGTCTTTCCACCTCAAGACGGTTCCTTCGGTGGAAGACAGCACGTAACTTCTTAAACCAAGTCATACTGGAAACATATGGAGAGAACTCAAAAGCTGAAGGGCTTTTATACAATGTATGGGGATTGACCTACTTTAATCGAACAACCAATCAAATTGGCTAACGAAATAGCCAATCGTGATCATCCTCAGAGAATTCTTCGTCTTTGGTGTAGCAATGATGGTCTATGTTCGAAACATAAATCATTATAGCAAATATCAGACTTAGGAATCTTTTGTATGATCATCAAAAGGTACTCTTTCAAGAATAAGTGGTGGCCCTGAAAAGGGCCATTTGGTCTAGAGAACCATCAGAGGTTCAGTTCGTTTGTTCCAGACACTCATCACATATGGACAAACTGTCGTCTTCAAAGAACCCATCGTCATCATCAGGGCAGTTGTGTTCCTCTCCAACATACCTTAGAATGACGTAACACTTACCACATTCAAGATAAGTTGGAGCATCACACTCACTGCAGATACCAGACTTTGGGTATTCATCCATGGTTATGAAGTTAGTAATAATCATGAATGATATATATACGATTAACATCGGATTGACCTACTTAAAATGAACAACCAATCAAATTGGCTTAGCCAATCATGATCAGAGAATTCTTCGTTTTGGTGTAGCAATGATGTTTGTTCTTTCGAAACATACAACATCATAGCAAATCCCAGACTTAGGAATCTTGATTGAACATTATCAAAGGACATTCATTCAAAAATAAAAAGTGGCCGTGAAAAGGACCGTTGGGATTTGTTAGTCAACAGCTAACACTGACAGCAGGTTCGTCCTCCACAGGCCGGACATCTTCTGGCCCAGGATTCATATGTAATCCTGGACCCGCTTGTTAAACAGAAGGGAGGCTCTGTAGCTTCCCTCCCCCAGTCTTCCGTCTGTGCGGCAAGAGGGCCCAGCCGCATCACCATCCATCTGTTGTCCATGGGCCAACTCTGTTGCCTCTTTTGTGATGGCTATCATCTTCTCCATATTATCCAGTGAGGAAAATAATCCTTCAGCTTCTCGCTTGACTATGTCAAACGAGAGCATCAATTCTCTCACGCCACTCTTCAGTGACTCCGTCTGTTCTTCCAAAGCTTTGAAGTAGATTTCACTATTATGTGCCATCTTCAATTGTACACAGAAGTGCAAGGAAGTAGGGCAATGCATCGATATTTATTGAGTGAAACGTGAAAGAAAGTATTGACGTGAAAGAAAGTATTTTTGCAAGTAGGTCAATCCCTCTCCAGAGTATAACAAGATGTGTTTGTGAAACACGAACATGTCCCCGGGCATGGTCATTTTTTATTCAAAATTGCTCACAGTTCAAGATTTATGTTTGTGTGGGAAGCCCTTGACACAAGAAACTTACATGTCAAATATGAAAGCTCTATCTTAAACGGTTCAAAAGTTATGAACAATAATATTTTTTTCTTTAAAGTAGGTCAAGGTCACGGGTAAAAAAAATTGCATGAATGTAAAGCTCTTGTCACAAGGAACCTACATGCCAAATATTAAGGCTCTATCTTAAACGGTTCAAAAGTTATGAACAGTTTTATTTTGTCTTTTAAGCAGGTCAAAGGTCAAGGTCATGGGCCAAACATTTTGCATGAATGAAAAGCTCTAATCACAGGGAACATACATGCCAAATATGAAAGCTCTATCCCAAACGGTTCGAAAGTTATGACAAAAAATGTTTATTTTTTTAAGTAGGTCAAGGTCACAGGTCAAAATTTTTGCATGGCTGTAAAGAGTCTGTCACAAGGAACCTACATGCTAAATATGAAGGCTGTATCTCAAACGGTTCAAAAGTTATGACCAATGTTAACTTTTTCTTTATGAAGGTCAAAGGTCAAGGTCACTGGTCAAAAATTTTTGTGTAAATGTAAAGCTCTTGTCACACGGAACCTACATGCAAAATATGAAGGCTCTATCTCAAACCATTCAAAAGTTATGACAAAAATGGTATTTTCTATTTTAAGTAGGTCAAAGGTCAAGGTCACAGGTCAAAATTCTTTGCATGAATGCAAAGCTTTTGTCACAAGGAACATACATGCTAAATATGAAGGCTGTATCTCAAACGGTTCAAAAGTTATGACCAATGTTAACTTTTTCTTTTATGTAGGTCAAAGGTCAAGGTCACAGGTCAAAATTTTTTGTGTGAATGTAAAGCTCTTGTCACAAGGAACCTACATGCAAAATATGAAGGCTCTATCTCAAACCGTTCAAAAATTATGACCCAAATGTTATTTTTTTATTTTAAGTATGTCAAAGGTCAAGGTCAAGGTCACAGGTCAATTTTTTTGCATGAGTGTAAAGCTTTTGTCACAAGGAACATACATGCTAAATATGAAAGCTGTATCTCAAGTGGTTCAAAAGTTATGACCAATGTTATTTTTTTCTTTTAAGTAGGTCAAAGGTCAAGGTCAAGGTCACAGGTCAAATTTTTTTGCATGAATATGAAGGTCTTGTCACAAGAAACCTTCAGGCCAAATATGAAAGCTCTATCTCCAACGGTTCAAAAGTTATGGCCAACGTTAAAGTTGTACAAACGTACAAACCACGTACAAACCAACAAACCAACAAACCCACAAACAGACAGGGCAAAAACAATATGTCCCCGCTATCGCTACCGGGGACATAAAAAGGACTTGAGCTACTTCAGATTTCTTGAAAAAACAATGGAACAGTCAATATCATTCGATGATCTCTTGCAAAATCCAGATCTTTTTACAACCGCCATCAATGAAACAATTGGTAGTGATGCTTCCTTACAGAACAACAATATACAACAATACCATCTAACCAACTGATCTATGCACAGCCCCCAGTACAACAATCTAAACCCCCACCCAAAGTCATTAAAGTCTTAGTGAAGGAAATCAATGAGCTCAAAAATAGAGTCAAACAGTTAGAAGATCGTCCTCAACAACCATCATCACTGGAAATGAATCCTATAAGGATTCCACTCCACTTCAATATCGTCACAAATGAAGATGAACAACTGATGCAGTCATCAGCTATTGGACTTTGAGCTGCTACCAAACCCATACGTAAAAAGAAAACCAGATAAAAGAATAAGATAGAAATTCAAAACCCAAACAGCCCTTTTCAGGGCTATCAAACAGTTAAGAAAGAATAGCTGTAATGTCTTAAGTTTAAAACAATTATATTACATACAAAATATATCTAGGCACTTTAGCGCAGTTGGTAGAGCACCTGTCTGATAAGCAGGAGGTCATAGGTTCGAGCCCTATTCGTGCCAAACATTTTTTCAATTTCAAGTTATTTCCAAAAGAACAACATAATGTCATCTTGTGGTATCCCTGGACCTCTTGAAAGTTTATCACAAAAAACTAAGTCATTGTCAACTTTTACCAGACAAATTAAAAAAATTTATAGCGCCCATCACAAAAAGCGCTATAATCCCTAAAAATTGAAAATCTATAGCGCCCATCATAAAAGGCACTATAATCCCCACAAAAATGAAAATTTATAGCGCCCTCCACCAAAGGCGCTATAATCCCACAAAACTGAAAATTTATAGCGCCCTCCACTAAAGGCGCTATAATCCCCACAAAACTGAAAATTTATAGCGCCCTCCACCAAAGGCGCTATAATCCCCACAAACACTGAAAATGTATGATGCCCCCTAAACGAAAGCACACATATCACACAAAACAACACCTAGCCTAGTCAAGTTCAGTTCAAGCGGTGACGGTATGGCGCCTTTTTTATACGGCCAATTTTATAGCGCCAAACACCCGACAAAAAGGCGCTATAAAAAAGGCGCCATACCGTCACCCTATACTACTAATCCCGCCCCTAATTATCGTTTACCAAAAGGGGACCACTCTTATAGCAAAGCACTTGCTTCCTTTAGGGAGCAAATTCTTTCCAATTCTTTCCTGTAAGAGTGGTCCGCCCTTTAAGAGTGGTCCCCGCGGCAAAGAAAGAAACTAATTTAGCTAATATGCGTAATTCGTGTTATGTATATCTTAGACAAATACAGATTTTGCTTGTTTCTGCTCCTCCTCATTTTTTTTCTTCTTCTTCTTTTCTTATTTCATTATTGTATTTTTCTTCTTCTTATTATTATTTTTTTTTCTTCTTCGTCGCAATCTGTTTCTTCTTCTTCTTCGTCGTCGTCTATTTTGTTACTTTTGTAACGTGTTATGTGTACGCAAGTGCTTATCTTCTTAAATATGCTCTGGAAAGGGTTATCCTTTTGAAGCAAGGAATACACCACAGAGCTGAAAAATATGGAGTGTACATGTTTTCGGGGCCAGACTAGCTAGTTTCAGCCATTTAGGCCTCATCATTGACCCTCAAATATTTTAAAAATTCCGTAATGGTATCATTCAACCCAAAGGACAAGAATATATAAACTACACTATGATGTGGGACAGGGAGACTTTTTACGGCCGCCACACATTCCCAGGCAACAGCTGTAGTGACGTTAAAGGATGAACCCCACTTTGCAAGACTTTTAACAATCATACTTGTTAACATGATGCGCTGTAAAGGCGTTCGTTGTTTGACGTTGATAATCCAGACATACTGGCATTTTTATTAGCTCACCTGTCACGTAGTGACAAGGTGAGCTTTTGTGATCACATTTTGCCCGTCGTCCGTCGTGCATGCGTGCACGCGTCCGTGCGTCCGTAAACAATTTCAAATAAGTGTATCTCTAATACCCCATGGCCAATCTTGATCAAATTTCACGAGAAGCATCATCAGGTAGGGGGAAAGGCTCCATAAGGTTTTTGAGCTGATCAGAGTGGAATTCTGGTTGCCATGGAAACAAAAATTTTCCATAGACTTATAATGGGGAAAACGACATCTCCACTTTTTCTCGGTCATTTCTTATCCGATCTTCATCAAACTTGCAGATAACCAGGAGGGGCTTACCGTCTACGTCGAGTTTGAATTTGGGCTGCACGGGACAAACAGCTTTGGAGTTACCTGCCCTTGAGGATAAATATAAGTGAAAAATGGTGTCTCGTGCTTTTCTCAGCCGTTTATGTTCTGATCTTTTTGTAAATTTTCATAAACGAGGACAAGCATAAAATCTCGGACGAGTTTAAATTTGTTTTGAATCTGACTAGCGGTTTTCCAGTTACTTCCCATTGAGCGTGAACATTTTTCCCATAGACTTATAATGGGGAAAAGGACGTCTCCACTTTTTCTCAGCCATTTCTGATCCGATCTTCATTAAACTTGCAGGAAACCAGGAGGGGCCTACAGTCTACGTCGAGTTCGAATTTGGGCTGCACGGGACAAACAGCTTTGCAGTTACCTGCTCTTGAGCATAAATATAAGTGAAAAATTGTGTCTCCAGCTTTTCTCAGCCATTTATGACCTGATCTTTTTGTGACTTTTCATAAACGAGTACAAGCATAAAATCTCGGACGAGTTCCAATTTGGTTTGCATCTGACCAGCGGTTTTCCAGTTACATCCCCTTGAGCGTGAAAAAAAATCCCACATACTTATAATCGGGAAAACGACGTCTCCACTTTTTCTCAGCCATTTCTGATTCGATCTACCTCAAACTTGCAGATAACCAGGAGGGGCTTACAGTCTACGTCGAGTTTGAATGTGGGCTGCATAGGACAAACACTTTTGGAGTTACCTGCCCTTGAGCATAAATATAAGTGAAAAATGGTGTCTCCAGCTTTTCTCAGCCGTTTATGATCTGATCGTTTTTGCTCACCTGAGCCGAAGGCTCACAAGGTGAGCTTATAGTATAGGTAGGCATCCGGCGTTCTTCCGTCGTCCGGCGTCCGTCCTTCGCCCACACCTTAAACTTGAATATCTAAGTGACTAGCTGGCCAATCCCAATCAATTTTTATGTACAGCATCACTGGGTTGGGGGATTGAGATTGACTGCGTTTGGTTTTGGACCAGGTTTGATCAGAACTGCGGTTGCCATGGAAACAAAAAGGTTCCATAGACTTATAATGGGGAAAACGACGTCTCCACTTTTTCTCGGCCATTTCTGATCCGATCATCAAACTTGCAGATAACCACGAGGGGCTTAGTTTACGTCAAGTTCAAATTTGGGCTGTACGGGACAAACAACTTTGGCGTTGCCTGCCCTTGAGCATTAATATAAGTGAAATATGTTGTCTCCAGATTTTCTCAGCCGTTTATGATCTGATCTTTTTGTAACTTTCCATAAATGAGAACAAGCATAAAATCTCGGACGAGTTCGAATTTGGTTTGAATCTGATTAGCGGTTTTCCAGTTACATCCCCTTGAGCGTGAAATTTTTTATAATGGTGAAAACGATATCTCCACTTTTTCGCAGCCATTTCTGATCCGATCATTATCAAACTTACAGATAACCAGGGGGGGGGGGGGCTTACAGTCTAGGTCAAGTTTATATGTGGGATGCATGGGACAAACAGCTTTGGAGTTACCTGCCCTGGAGCATAATTATAAAGTGAAAAATAGTGTATCCAGGTTTTCTCAGCCGTTTATGATCTGAACTTTTTGTGACTTTTCATAAACGAGAACAAGCATAAACTTGGACGAGTTCGAATTTGGCTTGAATCTGATGAGCGTTTGTTTTTTCAGTTACATCCCCTTGAGCGTGAATTTTTTTTTACCATAGACTTATTATGGGGAAAATGACGTCCCCACTTTTTCTCCGCCATTTCTGATCCGATCTCCATCAAACTTGCAGATAATCAGGAGGGGCTTACAGTCGATGTTGAATTCAAATTTGGGCTGCAAGGGACTAACAGCTTCTGAGTTACCTGCCCTTGAGCATAAATGAAAGTGAAAAATGGTGACTCCAGCTTTTCTCAGCTGTTATTGATTTGATCATTTTGTAACTTTTGGTAAATTTGACAAGCATAAAATTTCGAGCGTGTTCGAAGTTGACTTGAATCTAACCAGTGGTTTTCTAGTTACATCTCCTTGAGTGTGAAAGATTTTCCCATAGACTTACAAAAGAAAAACGACGTCTCCAGCTTTTCTCGACCATTTCAAATCAGATCTTCATCAAACTTGCAGATAACCAGGAGGGGCACACAGTCTATGTTGAGTTTGAATTTGGGCCCCGCAGCTCAAATGACTTCTAAGTTACCTACCCTTGAGCACAAATATTAGCGCAAAATGGTGTAAACTATCCAGCTTTCCGCAACCAATTTTGATCTGATCTTTTTGTTACTTTTGGTAAACGAGTATAGGCATAAAATCTCTAATGAGTTCGATTTTGGCTTAAATTTGACCACCAGATTTCCAGTTACACCCCCTTGAGGGTGAAAAATTTTCCAATAGACTTACAATGGGAAAACAAAGTCTCCAACTTTGCTTGGCTATTTCTGACCTGACCTTCATCAAACTTTCAGATAACCAGAATGAGCTTACAGTCTATGTTCAATTCGAATTTGGGCTGCATGAGACAAAAGGCTTTTGAGTTACCTGCCCTTGAGCATAAATATTAGTGAAAAATAGTGTCTCCAACTTTTCTCAGCCGTTTCTGATCTTTTTGAAACTTTCACAGAACAAGCATAAAACCTCATATGAGTTTGACTTTGACTTGCAGTTACAGCCCTTAGAGCGGGAAAAATTTTCCCATAGACTTACAATGGAAAAACGACTTTACCAACTTTTCTCCGCCATTTCTGATCTGATCTTCATCCCCTTGCTGCGAACAATTTTCCCATAGACTTACAATAGAAAAACGACTTCCAACTCTTCTCCGCCATTTCTGATCTGATCTTCATCAAACTTGCAGATAACCTGGAGGGACGTACAGACTACACAGAGTTCGAATTTCGGCTGCATGAGACAAACAACTTGGGAGTTACCTGCCCTTGTTTATTGATTTGAGGTTTAACATCCCTGTCAGCACAGTGTAGGTCATTTTGGAGACGATGCTTCTAGTTTTGTGGGACTTTTGCCCGACATCGAGATGAAATTATATCTTAAGCCCTGTTCATGAGATTTCCCGATTGTGGAAATCTAAAAGTCTAACGACAGAACTTCGATAGCGAGTTCTTAAAAAAATATTTTATTCTTCTGACTCTACGCCCGATGGTAGCGTCGACTACAACTCCCTGGCAACAACGTTTACAGATTACGTACGTTACAAACGTTACAAAAATGACATTACGCTAACATGCGCAACGCCCAATAATAGTGTATCTGATTACATTTTGTCCTTCTCTCCATCTTCCCCTCCTCGAAATGGCAACATTTTGATTACATTATATGTCAAAACTACTTAAGCGATATTATGGTACTTGAGTTAAAATTACATTTTCAAGATTATCTTCAGTATGAATTTGTCTAGGAGTTAAACAAGAGTTAATATCAAAACGTCCTATTCGTCACATTCTAACGGACAGAGCTTCGTCACGGGTCTTATCACTGTACCCTGTCACACCTGGAGCTTAGGCACTCGCACTCGTCCATCGATACCCGGGTAGACTTCCACCACTCTCCCCAGAGGCCAGTTTCCTCGTGCTGTGTCTGGAGATACGCTTAGTGCCACCTCACCGACCCGTAGATCTGGATGCTGCTTATGCCGTTTCTTTCGTGCACTAAGGCTGGAGACCCATTCACGTAGCCATCGGTGGCGGACTAACTCCTGTACTCGTCGCCATCTCTTTCGGGGGTTGAACTGTGTGCTGTCCACCGTCGTTGGTGCAAACTGACCACCCGCCTGCCCATGCAGGAAGTGGTTCGGCGTCAGGGGTGTGGCGTCCGTAGGATTTGCTGATTGGTAGGTAAGGGGTCAAGAGTTTATTAGGCTCTCAGACCCGATAATCGTCGTCATCAGCTCCTCATCTGTGATGTCAGCATTCCCTAGGATGGCATTAATGGCCCTTTTTGCAGATTTAATCAGAGATTCGTGAACCCCACCGAAATGTGGGGCTAACGGGGGTTGAAATGCCAAACTATCACTTTATTCGCGATTGATTCCTTGATCTTGTCCTTGTCCAGTTGCGATATTAACAACTTTAGTTCTTTTTCAGCCGCTTTGAGGTTTGTACCATTGTCTGAGTACATTTCTTCTGGAATTCCCCTGCGACTGACCATTCTATAAAATGTGTTCATAAACGAATCCGTATCAAGCCCCAATGCCATTTCAAGGTGAACTGCCCTCGTGCTCAAGCAAGTAAAATGCACAAATATCGTTTTTTGCGTTGTTTACCGAGTCCCTGTATGGTGATGAATGGCCCCGCGAAGTCCACTGCTGCTCTTGTAAAGGCCCTCAGCGATTGTTTTAGTCTGGCAACGGGTAGTGGAGCCATGATTTGTTGGCATGCTTTTGCCTTCCTTCTCCGACATAAGGCACATTCTTTTTCCCATGCCCGGATTACCTCACGTCCAGCGATCACCCAGTACCGAGAAGACAACGAAGCTAATGTTCGATTGGTCCCGGACGCGTGGTTACCTTTTTCATGGAATTCTTTTACAATGAGTTTCGTCACTGAGCCTTTTCTGGGTAATATGACAGGATGTCGAATGTCATACGGGAGAAACTTAGCATGTTTTAGTCTTCCATTGGAGCGCAACAATCCATCTTCATCCAGTTGTGGTTGTAATCCCATCAGCTTGCTGTTTGTAGGCAACTGTGTTCCGCGCGATAAGGTTGTCCATTCCTCGCGAAATTCTCTACATTGGGCGTGTCTAACAAGCTGTATCTCCGCCCTCTTCAACTCATCAGCAAGGAGCTCCCCTGAGACCCTGGCTGTTTTCGATTTTCGGCAATTCTGTACGAAACGATTGACCCAAGCCAGTATTCTTGGTAACCTTCAGCCAACTCGAATACCGATTTGTATCTACCGGAAACTGTATTGCTTCTGCTATTGTGACGAAACCATATACGTCATTCGTGGGTTCTGAAATTTGCTTGTACTTTGATGCCATCTATTGTGTGCTATTGAGTCTTTTCATCTCCGCATCTCCGATTGGGGCCTCGAAAGATTTCTTTAAAGGCCACATACTTTCCGACTGCCTAAGAAATTCGGGTCCTCTCCACCATGTATCAGATCTGACGTGGTCAGCCGCTTTCATACCCCTGCTAAGCATGTCAGCTGGATTCTGATCCGTTGGTATGTATCGCCACTGCTCTGGACAACTGATTGTCTGGATCTCCCCTACCATGTTGGCCACAAAGGGTTTGATCTCGCGACTTCGGTCTCGGATCCAGCAAAGGACATTCGCGCTACCAGACCAGAACATTGCACAACTTATTTTTGATTTTTATTGGAATCCCCAGCACATAGGATACTCTCGAGGTAAGCCTGACTCCGATGACCGCACCCATCAATTCCAATCGAGGAATACTGGTTGCAATGGTTGGTGCAACGCGAGTTTTCGCCGCTATTTTATGCCTGAAATGGAACCATCTTCGTAGGTACATGTTGCGTACACCACCGCTCCGTAAGCAACCTCTGACGCATCCACGAATGTATGCAGCGACATAGTTCCAGCAATTTTCGCTTTCTCCTGGAGACACCTTGGAACTTGTACATCTCTGATCTTCTGAAGTTCACCAAACCATGTACGAGCGGATTTCATCAGCGGTTCGGTCAGCTGATCATCCTAGTCAAAACCGGAAGTCCATATGTCTTGCAACAACATTTTGGCCCGAATCGAAATTGGAGCAAGGAGTCCGATAGGATTGAACAGTGTAGCTATTTGCTTGAGAAAAGTGCGTTTCGTATATTGTATGCTACTATTAGGAATATGCTCTTTAAACGTGAATATGTCTTCGCCTGCAAGCCACCACTAACCCAGCGTCTTAGTGCATGGCAGCTGATCCCGATCTAAGTCTACTTCTGACTTTCTGTCTTGAGATGGAATTGCTGATAGCACGTTGGGTGAGTTGGAAAGCCACTTACGCGCGTACATACCAGCCTTTGACAATAGACACGATAGCTGCCGATACAATTCGATGCCCTGTTCTTCGTTCAACACAGAGTCCATTGAGTTGTCCATGTACGTCGAGGTTAGAATCGTTTCGGTGGCTCGCTCAAAGCCCCTTGATGTTTCTTGGCGTGGTGCTGCAAAACATACTGGGCCTGGAATGGGGACGAATTGACTCCAAAAACGACACGGTCGAATTCGTAGACATCTGGAGGTAGATGCTGGTTAATTCCCCTCCATAGAAATCGATGATGCGGCTTGGCTTCTGAGTATATCCCTATCCGAAGGTACATTTCTGCTTTGTCGAAAACCACTGCAACCTGATACCGCCTAAATCGAAGCAAAACGTCGAATAAGTCTTTCCCTTTGGTGTCTTTTATGGATGGAGTAAGTTAATTGTATCAATTCCTGATCTTTGTTTTACTTCTACTTTGCTGTAATTTCGGGCCCTGATGGATGACGTCATTTAGGGAAACCCCGTCATGCTTTGCCGACGCATCAAATACTATTCTTGTTTTCGTCGTTTCCTTATCAAGCCTGATTATTGGAAAGTGCGGAAGGAACCACTTTGACGTTTCTTGTTCATGCCTCGAGACCTTTCTGATGTAACCCTTTTCAGCGTATTGAGTGATAGTTTCACTGTATGCCTTTGCTATTTCTGGTGACCTAACAAGCCGTTTCTCGGTATTCTCTAATCTTCTTGATGCCATATCGTAATTGTTTGGCAACGCCCGTTCATTGGTTTTCCATGGAATACCCACTCGGTACATATTGTCTTTAAACTGGATCGATTTTTCGAGTTGCTTCATTGCATACTGTTCTTCAATTGGAACAATAGATTTTTCCTCCATACTGCATGTGCATATTACTGACACATCATCAATGTCCCAGAATCTTTTTAAATTCGAGTTCAGCTCTTCGATTCCACTTCCGTCTTTTAAGAAATATGTCCTTGCAAAGTGTGTATGTGCTATTGTCCTACCCTCAGATCCTGGATTTCCGATGCAGGTCAAACCCAAGGGCGTCAGTCGGGCGATTGGTTCACCTGGTCTCCCCCTGACTTCCTGAATTGCGCAATGAAGCTCTGCGCAATCTAAACCCATCAGTATATCAACGACTGGTCTCCTTGCAGTTCATTGGAAGTTGATGTTCATTAGATGTGACCATTGATGAGTGCATTTATTCCAATCGAAAGCAGACATATTTCCTGTTACTCTTGTTGTTGTATATGCTGTAACCCTCTGTTTGACTTCTCCAGATATGCTTTCTACTTCCATATCAACGGGTCTCGTTTGAAATGTTTCAACTTGTCCGTTAAGTACATTTACCATAACCTTCTCAACATTACCTTGAAGCCCAAGCCCCGCTGCCACGTCGGCATTAACGTATATCTTCGTGCTCGCATCATCTAGTAACGCATTCACTTTCAATGACCGACTTCCATTCTTAAGTACGACTGGTATCGTCCGAAGCGCAATAAATAAAAATCATAAATGAGTTCCTTTAAGAGCAATGAAAACATTCATAAGAACGAAAATGGGTCATACTACGTAGTTTCGGCTAATAAAATCTGCTGTTGTGACGTTGTTCGTCGTCATCGTCGTTTGTTGCTCGTTCCCCTCCGTGCCAGAAGTGATCTGCGCGCTGGGGACAGGTTCTGGTACTTTTACATTTTGGCTGTCGATTGTGTTCATTACGCTCGGGACTGATTTTGTTTCACGAGATGGCCGATGCAACAGTCGGTGATGTAATGCCTTGCATCCATTTTGGTCGCATGGTCGACTTCTTGGGCAAGAAATCCCCGGATGACCCTCGTCTAAGCACCTGAAGCAAAGCTGGAACCGTTTTGCAACGTCACATTTTTCAGAAACATCTTTTTGTATGAACATTTGGTATTTCCAAACTGGATGATTTGCGCCACATACCTGACAGGACTGTTCATTTGCGCCGCGGTTGTCTCGTCTGTCCCCAAAGAAAGTTCTTGCATTCCTCTGTCTTGGCCAAGGACTCGAACCTGTCTCCCCACCTGTATAACCGTAAACTGTCTCAGCAGCCACCGTTTCGAATTCGGACTCCTGAATTATCCATTTTCTCAAAGCCTCTACGGATTCTGACACGTCATTTTCGAATATCCAGCGACGGTAGTTGGTTATCATGAACTGGGGCAATTTTCGCTGTAATTTTTTGTATAGAGACCCGATCCAAGTTCGTGGTGCTGATTTGTTTCTTTGAGGCTGATTATTGCTATGTCAAGTAAATCAGCAAATTGTTCAAGGTCCTTAGCATTTCCCGGTCTGATGTGTTTAAATTTGTCTAAATCTTCCAAATAAATAGCCATTTGGCGCCTCATACCTCCAAATTTTCGATCTGCCTTCTCTTTGGCGGCCTCATATGCAGTGCTTGAATGTCCCAGATTTTCAATTGTCTTTAACGCTTCCCCCGAAAGATACTGACACAGTTGTAACAGTTTATATTCACCGGTAGCTGGAACACAATCAATGCACGCGAGATACGCCGACTTCCAGGATTGATATGTCCTCTTGTCCCCGGAGAATACTGGGATCTGCACCCGTTTTAACTGACGCCAAAGATCTTGTCCGACTGAAGGCACTTCTCTGCAATCCGGCGGTAAATATGATCCTTCATACCCGTTCGCACGCGGAACAAATGATGATCCAAGCGTGTCCGACTCTCCTTCTGATCTTCAGCATCTTTCTGGTAATTATTTGCACTGTTATAGGAATCAGTAGGTCCCTGAGATGGGTACACGGTATCCCCTCCCAGTTCATAGTCTATTGCGTCAAAGTTCTGATTCAGCTCGCTTTCGTGCGTAATCGGGCAGTCTATTCTGTTTGACAAATTTGCACAGTCCGACTGATCATTTTTGTTTGTAACAGGCATAAAGCTATTGTCGTTATTGCTTTTAGCGGAAAATTTTACCTGATCAAATGTCCTTGACGAGCATTTCTTGTGTTGGGTCTCGGGTTTATCATCAGCGATGTTCAATTTCCGACGAAGATCAATCGAAACTATATCAGAGTTTGTAGTTGACGATCCGTCCTTGTACCAGTCCAACCATTCACGCGCCGATTCTGTAGCCCCTTAGAAATCCTCTTCTATTTTCTCCATCTCGCTAATAAACCGTCTGCTTTTTAAATGTTCATTCTTTTTGGTATAAAAGTACGAAAAGTTAGTCAGTATGTCCATGGTTAATTCGAAGCAAGTATCCATCTTTTGACGAGCCTCCTTTACATCACGACGGCTGGATTGACCATGCTCCTCAACTAAATCCAACAGTTTTGTTCTTGACTTTGTAAAATTTTATTTCGCCCGACATTTATCCTTTTTATATTCATTTTCTAGCGCCCGACGTCGACGGTTTCTCTATATTCCGATGATTCCTTTGTACGATGGTCGATTTCTACCTATTTTCGATGTAAACCTCGCTCTTTGCTACCATAAAATGTTCACGAGATTTCCCGATTGTGGAAATCTAAATGTCTATCGACAGAACTTCGATAGCAAGTTCTTAAAAATTATTTTATTCTTCTGACTCTGCACCCGATGGTGGCGTCGACTACAACTCACTTGGCAACAAGGTTTAACGATTACGTACGTTACATACGTTACAAAAATGACATTACGCTAACATGCGCAATGCCCCAAAATAGTGTCTCTGATTACGTTTTGTCCTTCTCTCCAAGCCCTTTCCACCCAATGAAACCAATAGGGTCATTATGCATGGACGGTCCAACTGCCACCACTTTTCCTGGGCAGGCTTAGAACCTGTTTGCCAGTACTCATGTGTATTCGGTTCCAGCTCTGCATAGAAGCCCCATGTAGTCCAGTCTATTTCTTCAAGCCCCGATGGGCATTCTTAAAACATCATTTATGATTTTCTGGTACACAGGTGAGCGATACAGGGCCATTTGGCCCCCTGTGCAATTTATGTGCTCATTCAACTATGAAAATAAAATTAAATTCTTCGCATTTTCCAGGATTAATAGTTGATATTGCCGACATTAATTGAAAGACAATTT
>OY757024.1:110361852-110624968 GCA_963580285.1 Lucinisca nassula
CATATTACAAACCATTACCGGTCATTGTCTAGTACGTCAGGGCGACATATATAATATTTTTCATTCATTGTGTGACTATCGTCCAAGGCGGTGAATATATAATGAGTTGGTCACTATTAACATGTGTCAATAGTAAACATCTACCGACAACCACCGTGTTTGAACAATCAAAGGTGCTTATTACCAACGTTGCGAATTTCAGACACCGTTATGCACGTGTCGGGAAACGGCTTATGTAGGCAGTAAACAAGAGGCGACATTTTTTTTATTTTAGCGGCCAGTTTTCATAAAATGACTAAAGGACGCAAACTAATGAGTCAAGGACGCGAATTATCTTGTCTCTGCGTCCGCAGGACGCAAAGTAGAAATTGCTAGCACTGTATGTTTTTTGTTTTTTTTTCACAGAGTTCTTGGAATACGGTTTACTTTATTTTTTATATGATTTGTCTTTGAGTGTGTGTCTCGCTTAATATATTATTTCGTTTTTGAAAGTAACTGTCCTTTTGGCTTTCCGCTATTGATCTTTCCATTAGGGTCAGGTTGTTTCATGTCTGTGTTTCTTTCCCTTTTTGTGTCTCCCTTTTTAACCCATTGTATACTAGTGGACTCTTCCATTGCTAAATGTTGGACAAGTCCATTTGTCATATAATGGGGTGTCAGGCCTTTTTAGCACTTTTATTCTATTTTTTGACAGACAATTCTGTTAGCAAATAGTGCAGGCCTTGATCAGACGCCGCACTGTTTGTCAAGGTACCCTTTTAGGGGTTTCCCGCATATACTTGGTTAACTACAGTTGAACTTCAATGGCTCTAACACATTTGGGACCTCGAAAATCTGTTCGAGACAGGGGTAGTTCAAGTAACCTAAGGTTGATCTTAGAGCCAGGCCAGAAGGCATAATATCGACATCTTTTCAATTTTCTTCAAAATAAGTGTATGTTGTGTGCACTCATCGCTAACACAACATTCATTTGAAGTAAATGTATGTTATGTGTACTCATTAGAATCGCCTCATCGAGATGATTCTAATGATTACCCACAACATTCACTTTTTTTTGCATTTTCTACTGGTTCTTAGTCGGAAGGATATCAGTGTTGGGAAACCAGGTAACCAGACACCAGACAGGTAACCGGAGGCCATTGTGATATGAACATCCCCGAAAACCCCACTTTATATAGAGCAAACTATTTAATCTGTCACTTCGTTCGTAATCGTTTCCAACTATATGGAAACTTGCACATGTCATGCCCATTTTTTAAAAAAAGGAGATCGGTCGGTAGTGAGCAATTATAGACCAATATCACTTGTAAGCTGCGTTGGTTAAACATTCGAAAGAGTTGTATTTAAATATGTATATAATCACCTGATCGCTCATAAACTTATATATCAATACCAATCAGGATTTTTACCAGGTCACTCTACTGTATATCACTTGATTGAACTGACTCACCAAATATGTTTAGCGCTAGAAAAATATGAAACCAATTGCCATTTTTTTTGCGATATTTCTAAGGCGTTTGATCGGGTCTGGCACCGCGGTTTACTACTGAAATTAGAAAATTATGGCGTTAACGGGCGCATATTACACTGGTTCTTAGTCGTCACTGGTCGTCTATTGAGTAAACAATAGACGACAAAAAGTTTTAGTTAATGAAATATGTTCATCTGAGAAAACTTTATCGGCAGGCGTTCCGCAAGGATCCGTTCTTGGTCCACTGTTATATATTATTGACATTTCAGATGACTTAACTGGGTTAGCCAGACTTTTTGCAGATGGTACATCATTGAGTTATTCGTCGTCAAACCTACAGCAGATCGAAATTGTATTGAATGAAGATTTATGCAAACTTAGTG
Organism: Lucinisca nassula; assembly: GCA_963580285.1. Taxonomy (NCBI): domain Eukaryota; kingdom Metazoa; phylum Mollusca; class Bivalvia; order Lucinida; family Lucinidae; genus Lucinisca; species Lucinisca nassula. Next base: position 110,363,707 of record OY757024.1, read on the forward strand.
AGTGGGCAAAGAAATGGCAGATACTCTTCAACCCACTTAAAACAGAAGTCATGTTAATTTCGAACATTTTCCATGATGATAAGTTTGAACTGACCATGGGTGGCACAGTCTTGAAAATTGTTGAAATTCACAAACACTTAGGAGTAAACCTATTATCAACAAATAAATGGTCCAAACATATCGACATAATAATAGAATTAGCCTCTAAACAAGTATCTTTTTTAAGGAAAATTAAATATCGTTTTTCTAAAGACACTCTTAATACCTTATATTGTTCGTACATACGGCCGCTTTTAGAGTATGTCAGTGAAGTTTGGGACGGCTGTACCCAAATGGATGCAAATAGACTGGAGCATGTCCGATTAAACGCAGCCAGAATAGTTACCGGCCTACCAATTTTGCATCTCTTAACTCACTTTACGCAGAAACTGGATGGGAGTTAATAAGAAACTTTCATTAATGTATAAAATAGTTAATCATGAGGCTCCAAATTATCTAATTAATCTCATGCTTAATTGAGTAAATGAACAAACACCATACCAATTACGAAATAGTCAAAATTTCGAAGTCCCCTTTTCCCGATTATGTTCATTTGAAAAATCGCTCTTTCCATCCACTTAACGACGATGGAACGGTCTGGACCTAGAAACAAGAAATTCAACCTCGCTAATTGAGTTCAAACGGAAAATAAAAACTTTACAACAAACCCCCACAAGCTACGTTTTTGTCGGCGAAAGAACCCACGAAATATCCTTAGTTCGAATCAAACACAACTGCAGCAGCTTAAATGCAAATCTAAACCGAGTTAATATTGTCCCGAATCCATTTTGTACCTGTGGACCAAACATTGAAAATGCTTATAATTATTTCCTTGACTGTCCATTGTACCTGATTCCCAGAAACCGATTAATAGCGTCGCCACCCCAGGTGGATATCAACACTGAATTGCTAATAAATGGGAATGAATTTCTAAGTAGAAGTAAAACAAAGATCAGGAATTGATACAATTAACTTACTCCACCCATAAAAGACACCAAAGGGAAAGAAATACAAACATTAAGCGACCAGACCATAATGGAAACCTAAACAAAGGAAGGCCATAAGGACAGTTACTTTCCCACAAAATGGCCATATGGCCATCCAAAATTAAAAGACACAAGTGATACACACAGTAAGTAATAAACAACAACATAAATAAATCGCCACAGAAGAGCCGCCTTGGAACGGTCAGTGGAAGATTTCCACTGGGGGGCTTAAATCGATTTTACGTGGCCACAATTATCGCCCTTACTTCCGTCGCGATTTAGACAAATAATTTGTTCAGTCCGCAGGAAGGCCTCCTAACTAATCAGTGCAACATCTCCGTGAACACAAACATCAAAGAACCACAGAGGTGAGACAACGGTGAGGACTCGACAGCAAGAAACCACTGAAATGCTGGAGCAAAAGAAAACCAACAGTTAGACTCCGATAAGCCCGACCAGAGACAGACCATCAGGCACCAACCGACATTATCTCTCTAATTCTCAATAAGCCTTTACGTTGGAGCCGTCATAGAATCTGAGGCCTGACCCACCGGCGTGCAATTAAAGAGGGAAGCAAAGTTGCCAACCGTGATTGGGTTAACTACCATGCATGCAGTCTGTCGTATAATATCCATGTTGTACCCAATCTTTTTATATCGAAGAATGATTTTACGAAATTGGGTGCTGAAGTCATTGCGGTTATATATTTTTCTGAATTTATATACTAAGTCACCATAAAATTCGGGTTCCGATAGACCTTGTTGCAGAAGAGATTTAAGTCCAATATTGAATTTTGAAATTAAATCAGAATGGCGTCTATAAAATTTTGAAAAGGCTTTGCGTAGTTTATGGTACCGATAACCCTGATTAAGGAGTTTAGCCGTTAATAATTTATTACGAGTGTTGAAGTCAGTTACATTACTACACACTCTAGCAAATCAAATTAATTGCGAAATATAAACGCCAAAGGATGGCGCACGAGGAACATCACCATCCAAAAAAGGAAAATTTACAATCTCAAAATCAAAGTCATCGCGTTTATCATAAATTTTGCACGAAACAAATCCATCTACAATAGATAGATGTAAATCCAAAAACGGGGCCTCGGTATCAGAAGAATTTGCTTTATTTAACTGAAGTTCTAGGGGGTAAATCTGACTGATCAAACCATCAAAATAGGTATTATCAATATTTAATAAATCATCTAAATATCTAAAAGTAGAGCTAAAAGCTTCAAAAATTTCAGATTGGTTATCAACGGAAAGCGACAAAATGAAGTCTCTTTCATAACAATACAAGAACAGATCAGCCACAAGAGGTGCGCAATAAGTACCCATCGGAATACCCACAATTTGTCTAAATAACTTAGTACCGAATCTAATATAAATATTGTCAAGTAGAAAGGTGAGGGCATCACACACTTTCTGACATGACCAAAGTGTATAATTCTTATGCTCTTTAGAAGTGAAAAATGCATTTCTGACATTACATGCAAGATAGAGAGAATCTTCTCTGTGAAAAGCCCATTCAATTAAATCATTAAGCTTTTCTTTTATAAGATTATGAGGAAGTGTAGTGTAAAGAGTGGAAAAATCGTAGGTAGACAGACTAGAAGCACAAAAATGTCTAGATTTCAATTTATTTAAAACCTAATTCGATTTTTTTTATAGACCAAAACAGATTTCTTCCTGATCTTTCAAAGACTTTATCACAATATTTAATTGCATGCGTTTTAATAGCAGTAAGACAGGAAGTTAATAATTTAGAAAGTTCAGTGGTAGTGCAAGAGCTAGAATTTGCAATAAACCGTGCTTTGTAAGGTTTTTTATGAAGTTTTGGTAACCAGTATAGCGTAGGAAGCTTGGCTTGGCCTTCGTTAACACACACAGCAAACTTGGTGGCTGAAAGACAAACATGTTTATCTACTATAGCTCTCTCTTTAACTAAAGACTGAAGTTCATAGGCCTTAGTACCACCAAGCTCCTGCTTAAGCGTGTTAACATAGTGGAGCCGTCACACAACGACGACGTTGTGAGCGGCCTTGTCTGCAGGGGCCAAAACAAACTTCTTATGAAATTCTTGAATACCTAGTTTAAGATGACGTAAAGACGTCTTGGGCTTAGGAGGTAATAATTTAGTATTTTGAGAATAGAAAGAAATGCGTTTATTCACTAGTTTTAAAATGCTAAGTTTCCAGTCCTTAAGGGCTTTATGCTCAACATACTCTCGCTTACACCATCGATTACCGAATTCATTCAAGGAAGCAGCGATTTCATCTCTACATTTACTGAAATCAATTTTAGAAGGAAACCGATATTTCGGTCCTTTAGAAATTATATTCCTTATCCTAGAATCAGGAATAATTTTCAAATTGCCAGTAATTACATGACCAGCAGCAGTATAGCAATACTTTGAGTTTTTACAATCACATGAAACAGGAGTATTAGTATCAATATCAAGACCTGAAACAAGTTTATTGAAATTAAAAATGATAGATCTAACAGGTTTGTTATATTTATAGCAAATTATAGGTGTTTCAGTATTTTGAAAATAAGCAGGAATGGAAGAAAGCACCGATCTCTCACGGAAGATACTGGGCAAATCTATAAAATCCATACCCTTATTAATGAAGGATATTTTGAAGAAATGGCGTTTATGATTAATTTCAGAATCAATGTAAGGACGGAGAGTATGCTGAGTATAGCCTCTAGTTAAGAGAGCCGCATCATATAACTGATGAGAACTAACGTAGAATTTATTCGCCTCGGTGTCCAGAAGACGTAAAACAGAAACGGGTAATGAACTTAAAAATGAAAGCATAGAGTGGCGTCCATGATTTAATAATATAATTGACAGTCACTTCAGTCTAGTATTGTTTCGTTTAAACGCACGTGATTTACGTTTAAAGTTACCATTTTTCCTGGTGCCGTGGGATCTAGTTCTGCGTTTTCGACATTCCAGGAGTGAGAAAATATCAAAGTCCGGCATTCTGGAAATATTACCCTCATGATAAATGTTGTCATTAAATAAACCCAGTAACAAATCGCCAAATACGCAAGTCTGTGCTTCAATTTATAAAGGAAATGGGAAGATTCAAATGAATCACATCAATATGTTTGTATAGGTTTTTGTGCCGTTACCACTTGTCTTACTGTTATTTTTGTATTTTTTTTTTCATTAGTTTAAAAAGTATTCCTGTTACTCTGTTGTACCATATGTGCTGCTATCTTTTAAATTTTTAGGGAGGGGATTTACTAATGTTGTATAACTTGTATCCAATCCCATTGTGTTTCATGCAATAAAATATGTTTAATCTAGAAAATGGGTTTATAGGGATATACATTGCTTTTATTATTTCTGCTCCGAGAAATAGGTTGTGGGTAAACGTTAAACCACTCCCCCACCATCTGAGGCACCCACAACCTACGTTTGTATCATAAAATAGAACTTTTATTGAGCTAACTACAGCCAACGGCTCTGGGACAGCTTATAGGATAGACAGTGGTACATTGTCCGGCCTTGTATTCTGTGGTGTCTGCGTCATCAACATTTTCAAACGACATGTCCGCCAACTGAATCCAAATTACATGTGGAGCACCTATAGAGTGGGGCATCACATGAACATGTCCATGAAATGAACACCCCCTAAATCCCACTTTATACAGAGAAAACTGGGGTTTATTTTATGTAATGTTGGTTGATGTCTGATGCTCTGTTTCTGGTCGGGCCCATCAGAGTCTTACTGTTGGTCTTCTTTTGCTCCAGCATTTCAGTGGTTTCTTGTTGTCGAGTCCTCACCGTTACTCTACCTCTATGGTTGTTTTTGTGTTCACGGAGATGAGTTAGGAGGCCTTCATGTGGACTGAACAAATTATTTGTCTAAATCGCGAAGGAAATAAGGGCGAGGATTGTGGCCACGTAAAATCGATTTAAGCCCCCAAGTGGAACTAGTTTCACTGACCGTTCCAAGACGGTTCTTCTGTCGCGGTTTATTTTTGTTATGGTTTGTCTTTGAGTGTGGGTATCTCTTATATTATTTTGTTTAGGATAGTGAGTGTGTTTCAGTTTTACGTCCCACCAACAGCTAAGGTCATATGGAGACGGGACCTCGGTTTAAAGACTCCTCTGAAAGTCTGGAGAAGCCCGGGATCGATACTGCAATCCCTGTTTTATCAGGCTAGTAGCTTAACCACTACACCACAGACGCTTCTATTTGTTTTGGATAGCCAATTAGCCACTTAGTGGGAAAGTCACTGTTCTTTTGGCTTTCCGCTATTGATGTTTCCATTAGGGTCTAGTTGTTTCATGTCTGTGCTTCTTTCCTGTTGGTGTCTCTGATGGTAGCTTTGGGTTAATTGTATCGCTTCCTGATCATTGCTTTCAAGTCAATTTTACCCTTTCGACAGTCCAGAAGCGAAACTCTGCCATTTTAGAAATATTACCCTCGGACAAAGGTTGTCATTAAAGCCCAATGGAAAAGGTGTCTGTAATAACAGAATCCATTTTATGCAGTTTCATGTCGTTTTATTGTTTTAAACCTAGCTGTAGAATTTATACCATAGTACGAACAATGAGTAATGAACTTAGAGATGCAAGCATAGAGTGATGTCCATAATTCAATAATATTATGGACAGTTACGTGTACTTTAGTCTCGTATCGTTTCTTTTAACAGCGTGTACTTGACGTCAATAGTTGCCTTTTTTCTGGTGCCGTGCCATCTAGTTTTACGCTTTCGACAGTCCAGAAGCGAGAACGTATCAAAATCTGAAGTTTTAGAAATATTACCCTCGCGATAAATGTTGTCACTAAAGCCCAATGGAAAAGGTGTCTGTAATAATATAATCCATTTTATGCAGTTTCATGTCGTTTTATAGTGTAAAATTTAAACCATAGTATGAACAATGAGTAATGAACTTAGAGATGCAAGCATAGAGTGGTGTCCATAATTCAATAATATCATGGACAGTTACATATATTTCAGTCTCGTATCGTTTCTTTTAAAGGCGTGTACTTGACGTCAATAGTTGTCATTTTTCTGGTGCCGTGCGAATTAGTTTTACGCTTTCGACAATCCAGAAGCGAGAAAGTATCAAAATCTGAAGTTTTACAAATATTACCCTCGAGATAAATGTTGTCACTAAAGCCCAATGGAAAAGGTGTCTAGTATAATATAATCCATTTTATGCAGTTTCATGTCGTTTTATAGTGTAAAATTTATACCATAGTATGAACAATGAGTAATGCACTTAGAGATTCAATCATAGAGTGGTGTCCATAATTCAATAATATTATGGACAGTTACATGTACTTCAGTCTCGTATCGTTTCTTTTAACAGCGTGTACTTGACGTCAATAGTTGCCATTTTTCTGGTGCCGTGCGAACTAGTTTTACGCTTTCGACAGTACAGAAGCGAGAAAGTTTCAAAATCTGAAGTTTTAAAAATATCACCCTCGAGATCAATGTTGTCACTAAAGCCCAATGGAAAAAGTGTTTGTAATAATATAATTCATTTTATGCAGTTTCATGTCGTTTTAAGATTTTAAACTTAGCTGTAGAATGTTTTCCACTGGTTGAATAGGCATATCATTTACAGAATGACCCGTGCTTTTAAAATGAGGTTACAAGAAAGTGTCAGTTTTTTAGGCTTACTCATTCTACAATAGGGTTTGTTAAAACTTGTTTTTAACATGCGATTCGTTTGCCTGACGTATGGCATTTTACAGTTTGCAGCACTTCAGGTTATCACATACATCAAATTTTATGTACTTACCGTCCTTTTGGCTTTCCGCTATAGAGGTTTCCATTAGGGTCTGGTTATTTAATGTTATTGTTTCTTTCCCTTTGGTGTCTCTGATTTGAGGTGTGGGTTAATTGTATCGATTTCTGGCAGGTGTGGCTGTTAGTCTACTATTTTTACCGTATTTCGAAACACACCTATACAAATACATTGTCAGTTTTTGGCCAAAGAAATAGAAATTTAAAAAAGAAAAAAAAATGGAATATTTGCCTTTTTGGCACAAAACAGTAATTGCGAGGAGTCGACAGAAACGCCTCGACGAGGCGTTTCTATTGAGTGCCAAACAATCTAGTGTCTAAGAGCATGAATACGGAAATTAATGTATACCCCTGCAAACCCGAGCTTTACTATATAAAAGTGAAGATTATATTTTCCTGTCCTTTGGGATCATTGATTCCATTGTGGAATTTTGAAAATATCTGAGGGTCACTGATGAGGCCTAATTGGCCGAAACTAGCTAGTCTGGCCCAGAAAACATGTACACTCCATATTACTCAGTTCTGTGGTGTATTCCTTGCTTCCAAAGGATAACCCTTTTATAGAACATATTTAACTTCACTTCAACTAGTGTATGGGAATGTGTGGCGGCGGTAAAACGTCTCCCTGCCTTACATCATAGTGTAGATTATATTTTCTTGTCCTTTGGGATCATTGATTCCATTGTGGAATTTTGATAATATCTTTGAGTCAATGATGAGGCCTAATTGGTCGAAACTAGCTAGTTTGGCCCAGAAAACATGTGCACACCATATTTTTCAGTTCTGTGGTGTATTCCTTGCTTCCAAAGGATAATTCATTTATAGAACATATTAAAGAGGATCACAATTCTATAGGCATGATTTCGTGATGGAAATACAACTTTAAGGACCTTATGGTCGCTACTCTGTTGGCCCTGTCCAACTGAAAAAGGGGTCTACTCTAAAAGGGAAGCGTTTGCTCCCCATGCAGGAGCAAATTCTTTCCTTTAAGAGTATACCCCTTAGACATATCCAAAGACAAACTACTTTTGCAGAAGTAGCCCCACCCCCTTAAGGCGTGTCTATTTCCCTTATGGGGAACTTATAACAGCCGCAGTCATTTTCGCAAATTTTACGTCTTGCAATGTCATTATGGAGTAAGTCCATGGGGCCATGGAAACGAAAATCAACAGAACATAACTACCACTACCCACAAAGTTTGGCTGGCTGCGGTTGCTCAGTCGGATGCAGTCTGACTGGTGATAAGGAAGACTCGGGTTCGATACCTACCGGGGTCGGCAACATTCTTTCGTGGAGATTGATTATTAAATCTTTTCTATGGTCATTCTCTCCCTTCCGCTGATTCAGGAAGGGCAGGGGTCAGTTTTTGGCGACAGAATGTGCACTGTACTGATAAACCGCTTACGGATAAGCCTGTCAGGAAAAGCGTGGATAGGTCCACTGACAGGCCCAAACATGGCCCAAAGAAGTGTTGACCGGGCCGTTAAATACAAATAAACAAAACTTGCAAAGTTAACTTCACACAGATAGGAACAGATTTATATATTCTGAACATCTTTCGGTACGCTGATAGCTCTAATAATACGTATATGTAAATGTTGGAAAGACAGAGAACGCTATTTTTCCTCATTTATAAAGGTCGCTGGGTGTAACGGGCCTCCGTGGCCGAGTGGATAAGATGCTGACTCTTAATCATTAGGTCTCTCAACGCTGTAGGTTTGAGCATGGCTCAGGTCACATAATGAGAAGTTCTGCAACTGAAAGTCAGGAGGTTTTCATCGGGTACTCCAGTTTTCGCTCACCTCTGATTAACGATCGGCTTGATGCGAGTGAAATAGTCTTGAAAGGATCGTAAAACCAAACATAAAAAAGATCGCTGGGTGTGTAAAAACATTTTCATGTCTTTGCTACCAGAATTAACGTCAGTGCCAAGGTCGAAGGTTCTAACTCTTAAAAATATATAAAATATTTTGGGAGCGAAACAAAGTCATAACGTTGATGGGTCGTTGTTTATTGTTCTTGAGCCCAGCACAGATAGCAATAGTTTCTGTTCAAAAACTTCATGACTACTAAGTGACCTGCCACCAGTTACAGACTGAGTTGTTAAAAGACTTTTTGGCGCACTCGATGGGAGCTATTGTAGCTGATAAGCCGAGAGTGGTGTTCTTTATTTCCACTCACTACTTGACGTTTTACTAATCAGTTTCTTTTACAATTAAATTGTGATCCAGAAATATATACAAAATGATTGCAAATTTCAGGTTTTTGCGGAGGTACCGCTCAAAGAAACTGCCGAGGTTTAAGATACAGTCTGATTCGCAGCAATTTGTCTGGACAGGCTTAGATCTTCTTAGGCGGTTCAGCAATACTTCAAAGTTCGGTCGGTTTCAGCTCATGCAGTCCAATATATTGCCCCAAGGTCCGATCGACCCCCTTCCATCGGGGATCGAAGAAATAGATTGGGCTGCATGATGCCTCCACGCAGAGCTGATACCGGCCGCACATGAGTAGTGTTAAATCGCCTAGAAGTTCTAAGCCTGCCCCGGAAAAGTGGCTCGAGTCGGACCGGTCATGCATTTCAACCACTTAGTTTCATTTCATTAGCTCACCTTAGCCGAAGGCTCATTGGTGAGCTGATAGTATGGCCAGGCAAAAATTGTGTGTGTGTGTGTGTGTGTGTGTTCACATTTTCAAACGTCTTCTCCTCCGGAACCGCTGGGCCGATTGTAGTCAAATTTCATGTGGAGGCTCCATGGGGTGGGGGAACGAAAGTTTGCATTTTTGGTCTAGGTCACATGACCAAGATGGCCGCCATGCCCATATATGGTAAAAACCCTTCGAAAATCTTCTCCTCCGGAACCACTGGGCCGATTTGCATGAAACTTGGCATGTAGCACCTGGGACATGGGCCCATCATAAATTGCATAAATGGTATCCCTGGGATGACCTTGACCTATTTTACGCCAAGGTTAAATTTGGTAACATGGGCATTTGTATGGGAAAAAGTAGAAATGTCTGATATCTTGCAAACTGTTACAAATAATGCCACTAAACCATATATATTCTTATTCCTTATGATGAGGCGCATTTAGTGACGTGGATTTTGGAACCCTGGGCCCCCCGGGGGGGGGGGCATGCCCCACCCCCTTTTTGGCACATAATGCTTAATATCTCCAAAACAGCTAAGATCCCGACCCATAAACCATATATATTCTTGTTCCTTATGATAAGGCGCATTCAGTGACATGGACCTTTGGGTACCGGGGTTGGGGGGGGGGGCATGCCCCACCCCTATTTTGCACAAAATGCTTAATGTCTCGGAAACGGTTAAGATCCCGACCCATAAACCATATACCATATATACTCTTGTTCCTTATGATGAGGCCCATTCAGTCACATGGACTTTTGGACCATGGGGTACCAGGGGTCCGGGGGGTTGGGGGGGGGCATGCCCCACCCCTTTTTTTGCACAAAATGCTTAATATCTCGGAAACGGTTAAGATCTCTATCCATGAACCATATATATTCTTGTTCCTGATCATAAGGCGCATTAAGTGACATGAACCTTTGGACCCGGGGGTCCCAGGGGGGGGGGGGGCATGCCCCACCCCCTTTTTTGCATTAAATGCTTAATATCTCGGAAACGGTTAAGATCCCCACCCATAAACCATATATACTCTTGTTCTTTATGATGAGGCGCATTCAGTAACATGGACCTTTGGACCCTGGGGTACCAGGGGTCCGGGGGGGGCATGCCCCTCCCCCTTTTTTGCTGCTCAAAATGCTTAATATCTCGGAAAAGGTTAAGATCCCCACCCACAAACCATATATATTCTTGTTCCTTATGATAAGGCGCATTCAGTGACATGGACCTTTGGACCCGGGGGGTCCCTGGGTGAGGGAGGGGGGGGGGACATGCCTAACCCCCTTTTTTCCACAAAATGCTTAATATCTCGGAAACGGTTAAGATCCCCACCCATAAACCATATATATTCTTGTCGCATTCAGTGTAATGGACCGTTGGACCTACGGTTCCAGTGTGTGGAGGGGGGGGGGGGCTGGGAGCCAACTCCCTTTATTGCATTGAATGCTTAATATCTCGGAAACAGTTGAGATCCCCACCCAGTTACACAGATCTTCGGTCCCTCTTGGCCAAAGATCACATATTAAAGTCTTTGAGGACTTCCTCAGAAAAGTCAGGTGAGCGATTCAGGACCAATGGTCCTCTGGTTTCATTTAAAAATAAAGACTCATACAGTGTTAACAGGGACGTTAACAACACATGAAATAGATAACCAAGGCCCTATAGAAGACCTGATGACTTAGGAAAAATCTTTTTATATACCCGTTTGAAAAACAACAACAACAACCAAAAAAAACGGTCGGATTAAGTTATGGGGTTAGTGTCCGTCCGTTCGTAAACTTTTCTTAGTTTCCGTATAACTCCTACTATACAGTTTTCATACGATCAAGCCTAAAATGTGTATGTAGTAAGGCTAAGATGTGAACATGTGCCTTAAGTTTCGAGAATTACTGTCCACCAAATATTAACAGAGTTATGACCTTTGAAAAAGTCGGTTTACATTTTCGTTTGGTTAAGTTTTGTGCTATACATGTGTAAACCATATGTAAGTTACATTTAGTTTATACTTGTCATGGCGTGAAACAATTTACCACCGAATACTCATTACTACCCACCACTCCTGATACCAAGGTCACAGACTTCGAAATTTTATATACACGTTTTGTATTAAAAAATAGAAGTGGAGGCAATGCTCAGGAATCGTTATAATCAACCCACAGCTCCCATCAGAGACACCAAAGGGAAAGACACAAACATGAAACAACAGACCCTAATGGAAACACCAACAGTGGAAAGCCAAAAGGACAGTTACTTTCCCATAAAATGGCCAATAGGCTATCCAAAATAAAATAACATAAGCGACACAAACATCCAAAGACAAACCATAACAAAAACAAATCGCGACAGAAAAACCGCATTGGAACGGTCAGCGGAAACGAATTCCACTGGAGGGGGGGGGGGCTTAAATCGATTTTACGTGGCTACAATCCTCGCCCTTCATTCCGTCACGATTTAGACAAATAATTTGCTCAGTGCGCATGAAGGCCTCCAAACTTCAGACAAACTATAACAAAAATATACCGCGACAGAAGAACCGCCTTGGAACGTTTAAAGTTAAAGGCATTTATTCTTGATGATTGAGGACTATCATTTCATTACATAATATTATGTAGCCATCAGTGCTGACTAAAGAGAAGTCCTCTGTCTGCAACAGGTAAGGGGCCTCCTTGGGGAAAATCAATAATTGACTAACTGTTTACTAAAGTGTACCTAAATGATTTTACCCTTTAGTGCCTCAGTCAGGGATTCAATAGGAACTACTAATCACCCTATTAAAGGCCGCCTTTGATCTGCTATAGACAGTATATCACAGGGGGGCAATAAAACAATTAAGAACACACGGTGTGTCCTACTGTCTAAGAATAAATGCCTTTAAATGCATTAAGTGGGATAATGATATCAGCTAGCTCAAATCAGAATGTAGACTGACAAGACCAAACCTATTGGATGCTTTTTGAAAGCAGCCAACTTGTTTCTATATCGGTCTATAACCAGTTATCTGTTCGGATGGTTGTTTTTCATTTTAACCAAACCCAGCTTTATTCAGATTGAATAAAAGCCATAAATAAAAGCCCACCCCCATCGCCAAAACTTTATCTTAAATGGCCCGTCTGTTTTTGATAGCTTTGTGTGAATTCACTTATATATTTATACAAACCTGCTCAATTTAGGTTTCCCTAATCCAGGGGATATTGACTTTTCCAGATTGTATGACATGACTTTAAAACATGGGGTTATTTATTTGAAAGACGGACAACTTTTTTGTCAACAAATTGACCACAATGATGTGGCGCTGTTTTAAGTTGAATTTGCAACTGTATTGAATCGAGAAAAATACTGTTCAACCCTTTTGTAACAAATGGAATCTCCCCCCTTATATACAGCATGAGTCTATTTCAAAATTTAGGGGTGTCATGTTGTGTTTTAATCAAACTTTATTGGGAAATGACTGAACTTTTAGCAAACAGTGGAGGCCCTGATCAGACGCCGCGTTCTGCGGCGTCTGATCTGGGCCTGCACTGTTTGCCAGGGTGCCCGTTTTGGGGTTTCTGGTACAAAATGGCCCGTTAAACATCGCACCACACTAAAATTAGAAAGCTCTGGTCGAACCATTTCTATTGTTTTATCAGCTCGAGAGCCATCACGCATACGACGTGTAGGCAGTGTTGCGTTGACGTTGGTGCGCCGTTGCTTAGCCCTAATAATGCTGCAGTGGTTCTAACGAGCACCAACAACCTATATTTGGTGAAGAAATAAGGAAAATGTGAAAACAATATCTTTTGTACAAATGCTTGTTCTACAGATGTGCAAGACAGCATTCAATTTGCCACATACGATTTTGTTTAAGCTCACCTGTCACATAGTTGACAAAGTGAGTTCTTGTGGTCACATTTTGTCCGTCGTCTGTCGCCAGTGCGTGCGTGCGTCCGTAAACAATTACTTCAAACGACATTTACCGTGACCAAGTACGCGAGTCCAGTCCAGATTTTACTTTATACACAGCGCTCTGACGTCACAGGGAGAAGACCAGCGTTGCAAAACATAACCGTTACCTGGCTTTTGTACATGGTCAGCGCATTACGAAAACACGCCAATACAAATACAATGTAAATTTTACCGCCGAAAAAAAAAACACGAAATTGTGAGATGAAACAAATGTGATTTTTTTCTTATTTCTGCTCAAAATATAGATTGTGGGTACTCGTTAGAACCGCCTCGATGACACGGTTCTAACGAGTACCCTTTCAATCTATATTTTAGAGCAGAAATAAGAAAAATAATGTTTACCCCTGTAAACCCGTGTTTTTCTATATACAAGTGGGGTTCGAGGGGGTCAAACACATTCATGATGGATTGTCACGTGCACAAAAGCAGGCGGAGGGAAATTTCTGCAGTTAGCAACTTTCGGTCGATTGATAAAGAATCGACCCAAAAAGCGACACACACGCACGCACATAAGCACGACCACACAAAATAACGTGTATAAATAATCCTATAGAGACAAAAATAACCAAATATAGTATTAGAGGATTGTAACGTTATATTCAGTATGCACGACTTTGATACCGAAATAAGTTTATCAAATCCACAGATTTGTATGACAAAGTATCTTAACTCAATTTGTCACTTTCTTATCACCGCAAGTCAGTATATAACTGTTGGTCTAAACTTGGCAAACATATAAATAAGAAATATCCGTTGGAAATACTTAAATAAACACAAGTTTAACTATTTGGATAAATATGCAGTCAGCGCTAACGTTTGTGATTCTGGCAGTCGCCTTATTCAAAATTAACGTACGTACAGGGAATGGGTAACTCATGCCTATTTTCTTACATTGTTTTACCAAGCCAGCGATCCTTATGTGACGTCATTTTGGTAAAATTGTGAAATTACGCTATAAAGACCACCAAAAATTAAGACCAATGTTGCTTTAGAAATATTATTTAATAGGTTTCAGTGAGTCTCGGATTACAGTGAGTCTTTGTTTTCGGCATACAGTGTCCTCTTGTCAGAGACCACCTTTGGGACTGTTCAAAAGTGGTCTCAAACACCAGTTTGGAACAGTATCAAAAGTGGTCTTAACAGAGGAATTTTACTGTATTTTCTTTTCTGTTAACCCAGCCCCTTCAAAAAGTGCTCTACAATTAAAGGAACGAATTTGTTCCCTAGAAGCGAATTCGACCTGTAGCAGTAGAACCCTGTTAATATAAAATACACCTTTAATACCATTAAGACCCTTGGCTATCCCTAGAACACATGGCCAATTTCCAGTTATAGGGGTGTCAGGTTAGCTTTAGTTGTGTTATGCTCTCCAAAAATGTAAGGACTTTTAACACATTACGAAAACATGCCTATACTTTTCCGCCGAAAAAAAAAAGAAAATTTTAAGATGAAAAATTGTGATATTTTTCTTATTTCTGCTCAAAATATAGACTGCGGGTACTCGTTAGAACCGCCTCATCGAGGCGGTTCTAACAAGTACCCACACTATATTTTAGATCAGGAATAAGAAAAATAAGGTATACCCCTGTAAACCCCAGTTTTACCATATAAAAGTGGGGTTCAAGGGGGCAAAATTATATAGGCTTGTTTTCGTGATGAACAGTACGGACTCAGCATCTGATCTGGGTCTACACTGTTTGTCCAAAAAATGGACCCCTAAACATATATGGGTTAAAACACGTTGCTTGCTCGCTCAGTAGAGATGCCCACTTTGGCAGGTTTTACGGTACATGTCTATTCTTCAAAGTGTTTTGCCCTTATGTTGTCACAGGTTGATGGGTTCTATGTAACATCCCGTCCTGTTGACGTCTCGCCGCCACAAGTCCTCAATCTGATACAACTGGTCACAGCGGACATAGATTACAGATATACAGACAGAGCGAAGGTATGTATACCGGAGTTGTTCAGAGCTTTCTGGCCTCATTCATGTAACACATCAGAGATGCGTTCAGTATTACGAGCGCTCACTTGAGCGCTTGAACACACACACACGCACGCACGCACGCGCGCGCACACACACGCACACACACGCACACACATGCACACACACACACTATTGAACGACAGTGAGCGCTCGCTGTTTCAATTTGGCGACCTTAGACTGTTCGTCTGCCTCTCTGTCTATCAGAAGTTTTATTCTGCTAGTTCTGCTTGAGGAACCGGCAAATAGCTAGAATCGGTCTCACCAGCTATCTTAGAACACACACATAGTATTATTTCTCAAATTAATTAAGTTTGATCATTTTCAGTAATGACAGACGAACTATTATTATTATTCTTATTCCTTCACCCATTCAGCTGAGGCCGAACACGCATTATCAAAGGATTCAGTGCCCAACGATACGCCTCTCAGACTGTCGCAAGCGCTCGCGGGCGCTCGGGCGAGCGCTTGCATTCAGGAGGCAAACAGGCGAGTGCTAGGCGGGCGCCCGCGTTGTTGTTCGCACCTCAGCTCTTGTTTGATTTGAGATTTAACGTCCCCGTCAACCTTATTTACGTCATTTTGAAGAGGTTGCTTCCATTTTTAGGGGGATTTTACCAGACATCGAGATGAAATGTCATCTCAATCCCTGCCGACCAATGAAACCACATTGGTCCGACTCGCATCACTTTCCCGGGGCATTCTTAGACCTAAGCGGTTTACAGGTACTTTTCAACTCTGCGTGGAAGCACCATGCAGCCCAATCTATTTCTACAAGCCGCGATGAGCGGGGGTCAGGTATTGGAGTGAAACTCCAATAAGTCGAACACAGGTGATTCATCGACCATGGCTAAATCGAACTCGTTCTACAGTCCCATTGCATCACGTTCATAAGTCCGTGTAACGAACACCTCTCTAAATCTCACTTTATATAGAGAAAAATGGGATTTGCAGAGATATACATTATCCTAATTTCTGTCCCAAGACATAGATTGTGGGTTCTCGTTAGAACCATCTCAGCGAGGCTGAGGCGGTTCTAAAGAGCAACCACAACCTATTTGTAAGTATAAATAAGAATGGTAAACAGTATCATTTTTTTCAGCAGCAAATAACCATTAAAGATGTGAAAGAGCGGATGTGTTAACACAACAACAACAACAACAACAACAACAAAAATCTTTATTCAGGCTCAGATAACAATACCCACATGTGAGCGGGAATAAAAATATTACATATCATAGTGGCGGCAATATGAGAATAACGAGCTGAAGAAAAACAAAAAGAAAGTGGTTA
This sequence comes from Lucinisca nassula, assembly GCA_963580285.1. Lineage (NCBI taxonomy): Eukaryota > Metazoa > Mollusca > Bivalvia > Lucinida > Lucinidae > Lucinisca > Lucinisca nassula. The sequence goes on from OY757024.1 coordinate 110,380,372, forward strand.
ACACGTGGTTAGGACGGTAGTGAAGAGATGTGAAGGCTTAACCACTGCATTTTGCTTAGCAAACGGCACCAGAAACCTAATGTTGCTGCCTTTCACTACAATACAGTCGAGCTTCAATAACTCGAACATTTTCGGGACAATGTAAAAATGGGATATGGGTAGATCCAGCATCCGGCGGTTAGTCTTGGCGCCCTATATTACCGTAATAATTTTAACCCTTATCTTGCTGTTCACGACAACCCCTATCTTTGGAAACAGTGTAGATCCAGATCAGATGGCTTCTGAAGAAGCCATCTGATCAGGATCTACACTGTTTGACATTCAGTTTATGAATTTGTAGGAATAAATTACATCAAACAATCTAATTGGTTCAAAGTCAGAGATGGGTGTGGCTTAGATGAATATTCAGCAAGAGAAGGGTTAATATGGATACCTGGATTTTTAAAGATAGAAAAATGCTCTAGAGACACAAACGTGTCTTCGCATAAAGCATGGTAGTCAAGTCATTCGTCTTCGAGTTATAGTTTGTTTGTATTTGAACTTAACGGCCCAGTCAACACTGTATATTTACATTTCTAGTGTTAATTCGCATGTAAACCTATAGAAAACAGTGTAGTTCATACTTCCATGAACGCGTCGAGTCACATGATTTTCAGTGACGTCAAGTGTCGTCAGTCTAAGACATGGTTCTCTACGGGCGTTGGTGGTGTCAACTCTGTTCCGCTCTTTGTAGAAAAACAACGTGTAAATGTTTTTCAGCTTCAAAAATTTGCATTATAAGCATTTTTTCGCCCAGTGATAAGGGGCAAATAATGTAAATATAAAAAATAAACTTATTTTTTATGCTTTTCGTGAAAGTATGAACGACAGCGGGTCGCTAGCAAAGTTTACATGAACCTCTTCGGGGTTCATTTACTTTTCATGTGACCCGCTGCGTTCATACTTTCATGAACAGCAGAAAAATAAAATTTCATTTCTTAATTAGGTCATTTGTGAGCCGGTCAGTTTAACTATCCACACTTTTTCTGTGGTTCTTGAAGTCTCAATGTGGTTGGTATCAGTTGGTCTACTGGTATATCGGCAAGACTACAGACAATTTGGTATAAAATGTTAACCTTTGCTTGGGCTTTGTGCTCTGGGCACAGGTAGATAGACCACTGGGGATGTAGCTGTGAATCTGTAGTCCGCATAGATCACGCCGGTCGCTTTTCTTTCCATCATCTCCGTTTTCCTAATGTCGCCTTTCGTAAACGGATGGGGTTCTTCAAGTAATGAAGGTCCCCGCCTATTGGCGCTTGAAGAAATAGATGGACTGTATGATGCTTCCCGCGCGTAGAGCTGAAACCGACCGCATATGAGTACTGGTAAACCGCTTAGAGGATCTAAGCCTGCCCAGGCAAAGCGGTGCGAGCCGGGCCGTCCATGCTATAGGTTTAATTGGGCGACAGTGCTTGAGATGTCATTTCATCTCAATGTCGGGTAAAAGTCTCATAAAATGGGAGGCAACGTCTCCAAAATGACCTACACAGTCAAATCAAACAAACAAATCTTCAAGTAATTCCGTATTCTGTTTTTTAGAGACTGACAGCAATAAAAGATAAAGACAAACAAATCTTCAAGTAATGCCGTATTCTGTTTTTCAGAGACTGACAGCAATAAAAGATAAAGACAAACAAATCTTCAAGTAATGCCGTATTCTGTTTTCCAGAGACAGACAGCAATAAAAGATAAAGACAAACAAATCTTCAAGTAATGCCGTATTCTGTTTTTCAGAGACTGACAGCAATAAAAGATAAAGACAAACAAATCTTCAAGTAATGCCGTATTCAATTTTTCAGAGACTGACAGCAATAAAAGATAAAGACAAACAAATCTTCAAGTAATGCCGTATTCTGTTTTTCAGAGACTGACAGCAATAAAAGACAAAGACCTTCACTCCTGTTTTGTGACAAGCTATGATCCTCAGTGGAACCTGTATAAGTCTGAAAAGGAGTCTATTGCCCGCAGAAAGGTTGGTACTGATTCTCATACAATGACGATAACAAGTCCGTGCAATGAACACCCCTCTAAACCCCATTTTATAAAGAGAAAACTGGGGTACCAATTATCTTCCTTATATCTGCTTCAAGAAATAGGTTGTGGGAACTCGTTAGAACCGCCCAAATGAGGCGGTTCTAACGAGCACCCACAACCTATGTTACGTGTTTAAATAAGAAAAAAAAAACGAACGAAATAGCCATATTGGATATAATTATGAAAGAATTCTCAATGTCACACGGGTGTATTTTCGTAATGAAATAAAGAAATGTTCTGAAAAAGTTATACTCCTCTGGGGCCGGCCTCAGTGGCTCAGTCGGATGCGCGTCTGACTGGTGATCAGGAGGTCGCGGGTTCGACTCCCGCTGGGGTCGGCAACATTCTTTCGTGGAGATTGATCATGAAATCTTTTCTACGGTCATTCTCTCCCTTCCGCTGATTCAAGAAGGGCAGTTGTCAGTTTCTGGCGAAAGAATGTGCACTGAACTGGTTAACCGCTTACGTATAAGCCTGCCCAGGAAAGTGTTGATAGGTAAACTGACCGGCTCAAAAATGACCTAAATAGTGTTGACTGGGCCGTAAAACTCCAATACAAACAAACATATACTCCTCTGGAAGCACAAACTACAGAACAGAATTGAAAACTACGGAGTGTTCAAGATTTGCCTGGCCCAAACTAGCTAGTTTCGGCCAATTAGGCCTAATCAATGACCCTCAAATATTTCTGAAATTTCTGAGTGAAATCAATGATCCCAAAGTACGAGAAAATCTAACCCACACTATGATGAAGGACAGGGAGTCGTTTTACGGCCGACACACATGCCCTTAACACTAGGTTTGGTGATGTTTAATGTTCTGAAAAAGGGGTACGCCTTTGGAAGCAAGGACTGTAGAACAGAATTGAAAACTATGTATGGAGTGTACGAGATTTTTCACGGCTAGGCTAGCTGTGGTTTGTTGGGTAGACAATACAGTAGAACTTCGATGGCTCGAACACCGATGGCTCGTTTACCATGGATGTGTCTAACCCATTCTTGAGCCCCTAGCGAAATCCTCTACATAAGAAATAGTGGGGGATAATTAAGGAGATTTTAGTCTTTTATCTTGCAAATGTATGCTGTGTGTACTCATATATCTTGCAAATGTATGCTGTGTGTACTCATTAGAATCGCCTCGATGAGGCGATTCTAATGAGTACACACAGCATACATTTTTATTACAGAACACCGAAAAGATATCTGAAAATATCTCGTAATGCCTCCAGTGGCTCGAACTACCCCTTACTCGAACAGATTTTCGAGGTCCCAAAGGTGTTCGAGTGATTGAAGTTCGACTGTATATCTATAATTGTTGCTTCAAGACATAGGGACTGTAAGTTCGCAATAATGAACACCCCTCTTAACCCCATTTTATAAAGAGAAAGCTGGGGTGTACAGAGGTACCCATTATCTTGTTTCTTTCTGCTCCAAGAGATGGGTTGCGGGTACTCGTTAGAACCGCCACAGTGCGGCGGTTCTAACGAGCGCCCGCAACCTATGTTTCGAGAACATTAAAATTCCTATATTAAGACCGCCTTTGGGGCTGTAAAAAGGTGGTCTTTAAGACACCTTTTGAAAGTCCCAAAGGTGTTCGCTTGATAGGAGACACTGGGCGTAGAAACACATAGAAAGTATGACTAAAATCGTCTCGGTAAGCGTTTAAGGGGAATAGGAACACCTGAGATATTTTCCCGCCATTTTTCAAAGGGAGGCAACTTTCGGGACTTCCGGTTCGCTTTTCTATAAGCCCTGCCCTACTTAAAAAGGGGGTCTACTCTTCAAGGAGTTGACCCCTATTGACATGGAAGACAAAAATACTTTTGCAGGAGTTGCCTCCCCTGAAGGTGTTCCCAGTTCCCTTAAAAGCAGATTTAGTTACATTTTAAGTAAAAAGAAACGTATCACAACTTTTCATCACGAAAACACGCCTATATAATTTTGACCCCCCTCGAACCCCACTTTTATATAGTAAAACTGGGGTTTACAGGGGTAAAACTTATTTTTCTTATTTCTGCTCTAAATTATAGATTGTGGGTACTCGTTAGAACCGCCTCGATGAGGCGGTTCTAACGATTACCCATAATCTATATTTTGAGCAGAAATAAGAAGAATATCACAATTTTTCATCTGAAAATTGTTGTTTTTAGGCGATAAAATTTACCATGTATTTGAATAGGCGTGTTTTCGTAATGTCATCAGTAAATGCAAATTAACAATTTTGGAGATATGAAAGAAAAAATGGCACAGGTGTCTTTATTCTGTGCATAAGGAGATTCCGCACACGTATGCAAGGGAAGGCTCCGCCTGCACGTCACAATAAACATTTTGCCATACACGGAGACCACCGTTTTTTAACCCTCGTCCTGATGAATATTCATATATGCCACACCCACTACTGATTATCAACCATTGCAATCAGATTGCTTGATGCAAATCATGATGCAACACATTCATAAACTGAACGGCAAACAATGAAGATCCTGATCAGATGGCTTCTTCAGAAGCCATCTGATCTGGATCTGCATTGTTTGAAAGGCAAGACATATCCGGGATCAGCAGGACAAGGGTTAAGTTTCAGTCTTCTATTGAAATAAGACGGGCATGTTTTGCTGGATATGCAAAAGTGCTTGTGCTGCACGTGTTAACCATTTTCCTGCCGAATAATTTCATTTAGCCACACCCATTCTTACTAGCAACCAGTCAAATTACTTGATATATAGTAGAAATATATAGTTTAACCGCACAAAAGTACGGTTAAACTCTATAGTTCTGTAAGAATCACAAAATTGCAATGCATCCGATATAGAGGAAGTTCGATCAAGTTTAGTTTAGTTTGGTTACTTTTTATTGTACCTCCCCCACTTACGTATCAAATTACTGGTTCTAGTGTTCTGCAGCGCTTTGGCGAAAAAACGGGAACCAGTCAACCATGGTTCGAAAAAAACCTATCCTCGTTGAAAGTGTATGAAGTTGGCTTGGAGTCTGGAGTTTGGAATTGAATTTCTTCCGTAGTAGTAAAGTATAGTAAAATATTCGTGAATGTTAAGCAAAATCGATATTCCAAGCCGCGAATCCCAAGCCAAGTTCACACACTCCCTCGTTGAACTAATCTGACGTCATTTTCTCTAACCATATACAGTTCGATCTTACAGTGACAGCGGTTCTAAAATCGAACCCACCCATAATATTATTTAAAATAATCGGAGCGCAATGAACATTAAGAGCCCGTAAGTACAGAAAAGTGTCTTCACAGGGTCTTAAAACTTGGACAGCGGCAAACATTGTTACCCTAGATGAGGGTCAACAATCTTTGCTTACCGTTTATTGTTTGGTTTGAAGGTGGACTCTTCCATTGCTGTATGTTGGACAAGGCCATTTATCTTATAAGGGGTGTCAGACAGACCTTTTTTCGTTATTATTCTATTTCTAAGGACAATTCTGTTAGCAAATAGTAAAGGCCTTGATCAGACGCCGCGTTCTTCGGCGTCTGATCTGGGTTTGCACTGTTTGCCAATGTACCCCTTTAGGGGTTTCCCGCATGCAATGGGTTAAACGAAACAGTTGCGCTCTGAATAGGACCATATATCCAACATACCCTCAGGGATATTGGACCCACCAGGCCCCGAGGTGTATAACTTTATTTTGTCATGCTGCACTAACTTCAGTATAATTTGTCCTGTGCTTGAGTCTTAACAAACGTTGGCATTTGTAAAATTTATTGGCAGGCAAACAACATTATTCTCTGATCTGAGCAGACAACTTGACTCATTCGTTTGTATTTAAATAATTATGAGCATTTCAAAATTCATGCTCAGTTGAGATGAGCATGAAATAGAGGATCTTACATGAGTGTTCGTGTATTATTAGATTTACTAAACGAGTTGAGGAAAAGGGATTAAATGTGAGGCTTCGCATTTTATCCCTTTTCCTCAACGAGTTTAATAAATTCAGTAATACATGAGCACGAATGAAATATTCTGTGTATCATATATGACATTTGAAAACGCATTTAATTCACGATTGGTGTACAAAAATGTCAATATTCCGCCATTAGTAAACGCGACGTACTTAAGGACGTCATACGTGTAACGTTTAGGGAAGTATCTTACTAATTTGCATAATTAATCCAATAGTGGATTACGGAATTTAGTACATGGCTTTATAACATTCTCAGACGCGACGTCATATGATAAAAGATGTTTTATAACCTCGGGGACAGGGTTATCGGTATTTCGACGCCTACCGAGAGTTTGAGATAGAGAAGGAAAGGCATTATTACTCTGTTTTATTTTTCATTGCAGCCATTTGACCGAGTGAGAACGCCATCTGACTTTTACAAATTGAGGAGTAAAGCCGGACAAATAATAGCTCATATGTGTAAGAGGGTTAACATTTATTGGCTGAATCAACAACAGAGCCCGCCCCCTCAGACGGGCTCTCAGGGTCTTCTTCCTCTTCCACTGCCAATAGACCAGGGCAATCAACCAGCTATTTTGCCACCACCACAACTTTTACCCGGCTCAGGAAGTGGCAACCAGGGTGCGCCACAAGGACTGGTTCCTCCACTCTCTCCCTCATCCGATTCAGATCAAAATGTCATTCCGGTTCCTCAGAAGCAAGGACAAGCTCCGCATAACATGCATGTTAAAGACTCTTTCGATCATCCTATGATGGTGCCACAAGGTCAGTCTGAAAATACTCCTTCCCCGCCAGTTATACATCACAGTAACCAAGATCACAAAGACATTGAGACCCCACCACCACTGGCACTATGGCAACAGATGCACCATGTAAACGAACCACAAAATGCACCACCGTTAATGGGTGAACAAAATGTTATGTTGGAACCACCGAAGGTGTCAGACAACCACCTTGTTGCTCCGCCGAAACTTCAGACAGAAAATGTAGATGGATTACTCGAACCAGCTCGATTACAAAATGACGAAGTACAAAATTTGAAAGAACCACCAAAAATACCACCAAAACACATTCTAGAACCTGTTCCAGACTTTAGAACACCGCCACCTCCATTCCGACCTGGACAGTCTTGAAACCCACAACCATCTACAAATATTTGAAGGAATTAATGCACGTGTCGTCTGTTTGTCAATAGACATCATGGAAACAGGCCTGTATAATTTTGACCCTTTTGAACCCCACTTTTATATACATGTAGTAAAACTGGGGTTTACAGGGGTAAACCTTATTTTTCTTATTCCTGCTCTTAAATATAGATTGTGGGAACTCGTTAGAACCGCCGCGATGAGGCGGTTCTAACGGGTTCCCACAATCTATATTTTGAGCAGAGCAGAAATAAGACAAATATCGCAATTTTTCAGTAAAATTTTCATTTTTTTTCGGCGATAAAATTTACTATGTATTCTTATAGGCGTGTTTTCGTAATGCCAATTGTTGCGAACACTGCTTGCTGTTTACTGCTATTGTCCACGTGAGTCTGACTGACTCATAAACTTAAACTGCTCGCATCTAAATGCTTTATATGGGCCCCGTAAAGCGAGTTTGGTACTTATCGCCTATGCGAGCAGCGAAGGTTCAGGCGAGCCTGCGCATCCGCGCAGTCTCGCCAGAACCTTCGCTGCTCGCTCATACAAGCAGTGAATCAAGAGGAACCTTCAGACAGAAAGCCATATCCCTGGCCCCTCTGAATGGCTGTGCATGCGCAGTTAAAATTTGTCATGACGAAATGCTCGAAGACACAAATTCGCTTGGCGGGGCTCATATAGTCTTAAACAGAGACCGTAATAAAAGTAAAGGACCCACAAGTACCGCAACCCTTTTTTTCGACATAGACCCATACACTCAGAAAAAGTCGTGCGCACCAGCCTTATAAGTGCATTGATTTGCAGGCACACGTCGCTAGGGCAACGTCAAATCAATGTCGTGCAACTCATGACGTTGCATCGACGTAGATGTGACGTTGCAAAAGCGTCATGACGTTACACGGACGTTGATGTGACGTCACAGTTAAGTCATGTGCCTGCTGGGAAGATAGCGTTCATTATATGCCTGGTAGTGTTCTTATAAACAGAGAATACCCGAGCGATTCTACAAGCGTTCTCAAAGCCTTGCCTGATAAACTTTTAGTCAGAAGACACGAATCTGGTATACCGGCCCCCGTCCATAGGGGCTTGAAGAAATATATGGGCTGCATGATGCTTCCACGCAAAGCTGAATCCGGCCCGCACACTAGTACTGGTAATCCGCTTAGAGGAACTAAGCCTGTCCAGGAACCGCGGTGCGAGGCGGACCGTCAATGCTAATAGACCCTATTGGTTTCATTGGGCGACAGGGCTTGAGGTGCCATTTCATCTCAATGTCGGGTAAAAGTCCCACAACATTGGAAGCAACGTCTCCAAAATGCCCTTTACAGTGTTGACGGGGACGTTAAACTCCAATCAAACAAACAAACAAACAAACAAACAAACAAACGAATCTGGTATAATATTTATCAACACTCTTAAATCAGTTATCGATCCCAACATTCCGGTGCGCAATAATCCATTAATATATTTAGTATCAACTGACCGTATTTGTCCTATGATATTTTTTTTCCATTTTTCAAGTAGTAATAACTTTGTTGTCATTTTTCCAGTAGTCCGGTTCATTCACAAAAGTGCAATGTCACGTTGACCTGATAAGGCTCACTTGTCAAGAGATTGCATATCATTATCAGGTCAAGATGTTACAATGCATATAATATAGGGGGTAACTGATAATATAATTTATTCTCCACTGAAAAGGGGGAAGACGCTTTGGGGAAATAATTTGCTCCTATAAAAGAGCAAATTATTTCCTTAAAGAACATAGCCTTATAAAAGTATTTTTTGAAATATTTGCCTCCCTTGTAGACGTAGCCATTCGCATTTAACTATTTAGAAGACTGGGTATTGTTATGACAGCGACCATTTCCATTACGACATGCATAATTTTGTCTTCTCTACGTCTCTGGAAATAAACTGCTTCTTGATATTGGAAACAGTTTATTTTTTTTAATTTACCTGTTTTACGGCCTTTCCAAGATTATTGTACTTATTTAGAGCCGGTCGTTAATCAAAGGTGGGCGAAAATCGGAGTACCCGGAGAAAAAAACACCTGACTTTCAGTTACAGAATTTGGCGTCTCGCGTGTGATCCGAGCAACGAGAAACCTAATGATTAACCCTTTTGTACAAAATGGAATCTTCCTCTTTATATGTAGCAAGAGTTCATTTCAAAATTTAGGGCTGTCAGGTTGTGTTTTCATCAAAATCTATTTGGAAATGAACTTTTAGCAAACTGTGGAGGCCCTGATCAGACGCCGCGATCTGCGGCGTCTGATATGGGCCTGCACGGATTGCCAAGGTACCCATTTTAGGATTCCTAGTACTGAATGGGTTAAGAGAGAGGTCTAAGCTTATTTGGCCACGGCGGGCAGTAACAAAATTATCTTATTTTTTAAACAATTGTCTTCCCTATTGTGTATGCTTTTCCGAGAATTCATGTGCCTATGTCGTTGTTCATTTTATACATAGTTTATACATCTATTTATTTGCCTGTAATATGTTAATAAAAGAGAACATCATTTTTACCCCTTATTTGTTCAATTTCGGTTAGCGGCGACAAAATGTGTTTGTTTATTTGACGTTTAACGGCCTAGTCAACAGTACTTAGGTCATGACGAGTCGGTCACTCTACGCCGCATGAACAAGTCCGCGAAATGAACACCCCCTAACCGCACTTTATATAGGGAAAACTGGGGTTTACGGGGGTATACATTATTTCTTTTTTATTTCTGCTCCAATACATACATGTAGGTTGTGGGTACTCGTTAGAACCGCCTCAGTTACTGAGGCGGTTCTAACGAGCACATTCAACCAATGTTTGCAGCATAAATACGAAAAATATCACAGCTTTTCATCAGAGAAGTAGCCATTTTGGAAATGTGAAAAAATGCACTTTGTGGCACGGGTGAGTTACAACACACATCGCTTGGACAGGCTTATACATTGAAATTCCGCTATTAAAACCACCTAAAATTAAGAATAATTCTGCTTTAATGAGCTTGTTTAGAATGATGCAGCTATTCTTTATTTGTGTTTTCTGACAACAGTGTCTTCTACTCAGTGACCACCTTTGGAACTGTTCAAAAGTGGTCTCAAAAACCACTTTTTAACATTTCCATAAGTGGTCTTTATACAGGAATTTTACTCATTTAGGCGATTCTAACGAGTACCCACAGCCTATATCTTAGAGAGCAAAAGTAAAAAAGTAATATATACCCTTGTAAACTCAAGATTTATCTATATGAAGTAGGTTTCAGAGGGGTGTTCATTTCACGGACTTGTTGACATGATGGACCAAATAATCTTCGTGAAGACAAGGAAATATGTGTTTTGACTGAGTGTCTGTACCCGCGCAGTCTGATCTGAGTCTTTGTTGTACACTGACGGATGCCTTTACATGCATTGCATCACGAAAAAACGCCTATATACTTCTGACCCCCTTGAACCCTATTTTTATATAGTAAAACTGGGGTTTAAAAGGGTAAACCTTATTTTTCTTATTTCTGCTCTAAAATATAGATTGTGGGTACCCGTTAGAACCGCCTCGATGAGGTGATTTTAACGGGTACCCACAATCTATGTATTGAGCAGAAATAAGAAAATTATCACAATTTTTATCGGTAAAATTTACAATGTATTAGTATAGGCGTGTTTGCATAATGGCTTCTTCGTATGAACTGACCTTCGTGGCCTAGCGGGTAAGAGTTCTGACTTTTAATCATTCGGCCACACCGTTGTGGTTTCGAGTCTCACTCGATATTTTTTTCTTCGGGCACTCCGGTTTGCACCCCCTCTGATCAATGATCGGTTCGATATAAGTGATTTTTTATGATAGGGCCGTAAAACCAAAACCTCAATGAAAAAAAAAAAAAAAAAAAAAAAAAAAAAAACCACACACACCCACAAAAAAGAACATCTTCACTCAGAGAGGGAAGGCTGTAATCTGAGTTGGTTAGCTCAGTGGTTAGAGCACTAGCTTCTGAGGCTAGAGCAGCCCCCCCCCCCGCCCCCCGCCCCCGTTCGATTCCCGTCAGCGGTAATAAAATTTCGGTTTCCCAACACGGCATCATTTTCAGGGATGAATTCCAAAAGGCGCACCGTCCTTAGGATCGGGACATTAACTAGAACCCCCCCCCCCCACACACACACACACACACACATACACAGAGGGAGAGACATCGTTTGTCCAGGTGAATGACCGCTGTCGTACATGTAGTTACATGATTACTGTGTGGGCTTTCATCCTGCATATCTGCAATTTATTAAAATGTGCACCGTCTAGAAAGAAAGAAAGAAAGAAAGAAAGAAAGAAAGAAAGAAAGAAAGAAAGAAAGGGTACGTCGGCTGAATGAGTCTTCGCAAAGCGCACATGATGACACATGACATGGCTTAAATAATTGTTGTTGCATGCATTCACAAAAAGTATGCGTTGAACAAGTTTGAATTTGAATGACAAACAATATTTCTATATCATTTAGAGAATAAATCTATTCTGTTCGCCTTATATTCTTCATCCTCGAGTTGTTCCGAGACAAGTTTTGATATGTTTCCTTATTAATTGAACTACGGTCATTCTCTCCATTCCGCTGATTCAAGTAGGGCAGTTGTCAGTTTCTGGCGAAAGAATGTGCACTGTACGTGTTAACCACATACGTATAAGCCTGCCCAGGAAAAGTGTGGATGCACCTTATTTGCATTATCTGCTGTTTCCTAGTCTGAAGGTTATCAGTGTTGGAAAAAAACAGGTAACCAGACCCCCCTGACCTTTCAAGGTCAGTGAGGTCTGGTTACCTGTTTTTCCAATATTGACAGTGTGCAAGCTGGGGGCCAGCAAATAATGCAAATATGGTGAATAGGTAAACTGACTAGCTCAAGAACAAGAATGACCTAAAATAGTGTTGACTGGGACGTCAAACTCCAAAACAAACAAATTATTAATTGAAACCATTGATACAATGACACATACCTTACTATATTGGTACCATGTTTTTATGTACGAGGGATGTTCGAAAAGAATTGCTTATTGTCCTCAAGCTCGTTATCCACGCGGGGCTCGATAAAAACCAATATATACCTGAAAATGGTTATTCAATACCTACACAACGGTGTATAAATGTACATTTTAGATTAGTGTAAGACATAAACTTTGCCTTTTCAATACACGCAATAATTGACCACTACAGTAACAAGAATTCCGCAGAAGGCGGCGTCGCACCTGCTGGGGGCAAAAGTCACAGAAGCCACAATCAGAATGTTGTTATTAATTAAGTAAATTTCATAGCAGTTGATAGTTGATGTAAAATGTGCCAAAGTCACTGGACCAAAAATAAAGGCCATGGTCACCAGGTCAAGATACTTGCCAAATTAGTACAATGAGGAGAAGTACTATGCAAAGTTTGCTGGCTGTAGGCCATTTATTTTAGGAAATAATGTACATTGACGTAAAAGTCGCTGGAGTGCATAATATAGGTTAAGGTCACCAGGTCAAGGTACCCACAGAGTAAGTAAATGTAGGAGAGGCACTATGCAAGGTTTGGTGGTTGTAGGCCTTATAGTTAAGAAGATATGGAATGTCGACCTTAAATGTGTTAAAGTCAATGGAGTGCAAAAAATAGGCCAAGGTCACCAAGTCAAGGTACCTGCATAGTCAGTACATCTAGGAGAACCACTATGTAAGATTTGGTTGTTGCAGGCCTTTTATTTTAGAAGATCTGGAACATTGACGCAAATTGTGTCAAAGTCAATGGAGCGTAAAATATATGTCAAAGGTCAAGGTCACCAGGTCAAGGTACCTGCAGAATCAGTACATCCAGAAGCAGCATTATGCAAGCTATGATGGTTGTAGGCCTTTTATTTGCAGAGATCTGGAACTTCGACATAAAAATTTGTCAAAGTCGCTGGAGCGTAAAATATAGGTCAAGGTCACCGGGTCAAGGTACTTGCAGAGTCAGTACATCTAGAAAAAGCACTATGCAATATTAGATGGTAGTGGACCTTTTATTTGAGGAGATCTGGAACTTCGACGTAAAATGTGTCAAAGTCAGTGGAGCGTAAAATATAGGTCAAGGTCACCATATCAAGGTACCTGCAGAGTCAATACATCTAGGAGAAACACTATTCAAGATTGTATTGACGTAATTTGTGTCAAACTCACTGAAGCGTAAAATATAGGTCAAGGTCACCGGGTCAAGGTGCTTGCCTAGTCAGGAGCTCGGGGTGATGTTTCATGAAAAGTTTGATGGTTGTTTAGTCTTATAGTTGATTACAATACAACTTCGACGTAGATGTCGAACTTCGACGTAATGGTAAAAAACAATGGAGCGCAAAATATAGGTCAAATTCACCAGGTCAAGGTGCTTACAATGTGAGAAGGTCTATGAGATGTTTCATGTAAGGTTTGATGGTAGCTGAGGTTTGTAAAATAAAACCTTTGACGTAAATGCCGAACTTTGACGTAAATGTCGAACTTCGACGTATGGTCAAAGTCACTGGAGCGCAAAATAATGGTCACAGTCACCAGGTCAAGGTGCTTAAAAAGTGAGAAGGTCTATGAGATGATCCATGTAAGGTTTGATGGTAGCTGAGGTCTGTAAATAAAAACTTTGACGTAAATGTCGAACTTCGACGTAAATGTCGAACTTCGACGTAATGGTCAAAGTCACTGGAGCGCAAAATATAGGTCAAAATCACCAGGTCAAGGTGCTTACAAAGTGAGAAGGTCTATGAGATGTTTCATGTAAGGTTTGATAGTAGCTGTGGTTTGTAAAATAAAAACTTTGACGTGAATGGCGAACTTCGACGTAAATGTTAAAAGACGGACGGACGGACGGACGCACGGACGCACGGACGGAAAATCGGACGCCTATGTCGCACCCTGCTACAAGCAGGTGCGACAAAAATGGTGGGTAGAAGCGTCGACAAGAAAGATGAAATACGGGCTTACATCGAAGCTCGCTCAAAGCTTGGTTGTTCTTGGAAGCAGCTGATGACTAAAGGTGGAGGGGGGGGGGTTCCAGCCTATAGTAAATTTCCATAGGGTTCTGCCCACGCACAGATGTCCATGATATTGTGCATAATTGATACCTGGTAAATGACTGTTCCTTATTATTATCTATTTCACTCTCATACCTGTGTTCATTATAAATCTACAATGTTTTGTTTCTTTCTGCATCTGAAAATAGGGGTACCCCAAACAAGTATACATATACACAACAGCTTCTTATGTTATGGAGTTATTTTGTTCTCAGGCATCACTGTAGTCATTTGAGATTATTTTTGTATCACATTTACTATTGTTCAGGTAAAGTTCTACAGACCATGCTCAATTTCATATGGAGGAGACCCTAGACTTCACAACCATAAAATCTTTTGGAGTAGGTTTTACTTTTGATTTCATACTGTTGCAGTTCTTGTCACCTCATCATTTTAATATGAAAATTGCCCGTATATGTGTAGAAGATTTTATCACATTTTCTTGAAAATCTGAGACAAGTAACATGCTGCATTTGAACATTGAATAGTAATGGTCAGATTTTTTTATTTTTTTCAAACCATTTGTAGATATGGTATAACATTTTCAATCGAGAAATTGCTCGCACATAATCTATATAACATGAATATATTTATGTTAAAACCATGATGTGTATAGTATGAGCTCATATAATCGGCAGCTGTATCAGTTATGGTACCCTGGGGGACACCAATAACACAATTTATTTTGAGCCTTCATTAACAATTCAATAAAAATATATTTCATTATATAACAAGAGTTTTTCTATTTAATGTAATCTTAAAGCTTGCTGAAGCTTATTATGACAAAGACTGCTGAATTGGCAAGTAAAATGGATGGTAATGTAAACCAGACAATTTTCTTGAGTCTGTAATAAGTATGTATTATGCACTATTATAAGTATGATGCAGTCAACTTAAAATGTTTGAAAAGTCTGTCATACCGGAATGGCAAAGCTTGCTTGAAGAGCAAGAATTTATGGTGTTTTTATTATGGTGTGCCAGGTAGTTCATAATACCACAGACTTTTGGCCCACTGTATACACAGATTACCGTAGACAAAATGGAAACACTGTTGTTTTGGCTCTTTTGCCACTCTGACAATGTCCCCTCAAAATCTGAACTAAGCTACAGTCTACATAAAACGAAACAAATGTCGCCTGCTGTGCAAATCCGTGTTAGAAAGTTATATTCTTAAATATGATTTGGAAAACATCAGTTATTTTTGAATAACATTATTTAATATAATAGAGAAGACTATTCATACTTTCAAACGATTGCAGAGGAAGAAAAGAGCCAACAGTATATTTGCTATTTGTTATTAGTGCTATAGAAAAATATAAAGCCAGCTGCAGATTTTGGCTCCGCAAATATGCTAGTAGTACAGCTAACAGCTGATTCACGCCATTTGTAAAACTGATGAATACAGAGCTAGAAAGCTTAGCATTGATGGCAGGTACTGTATACATATGACTAAATATGCGAATGGTATAACTACATCTAAATACAATATCAGCTGTAAAATAAATTTGTTACAGCAACTTGCCTTCCACCTATTTCATTTAGGGAAGTGTATGCCAAATGACAATTCTACAACTAGTTCTAGTGTGACTAGCTCTGCATTTATTTTGAAAACTAAAACATTGTACCTTACACTTTTGCAGATGTTATAATGAACCTGGAAAAAATGCAGACAATTCTTTCCATGATCTCACAAAACTTTTGGTGGGGGAGCGGAGTGTGAGTCTCTTTGACCAAGTGATGTAAGAAAACATCAACAATACAAGGACCAATCAATCATAAAAACAAATCAGAAAATAAGTCTGTCCCTTCAAGTTTGCAAATTATTGACTGCTGTTTTATTTTAAAGAAGAAAATGACAACAACAAATTTAATTAAGGAAAAAATAGGATAATGAAAGTAATTAATTAGCAAATCCATAACGTCATTGAGTATTACGGACATCAAGTGTCTTTGTATTGCAGGGTTTAAAATGTACAAGAAGGCCAAATAAAATAGGGTAAAAAGATCCACCATGTCTTATTCCTATTGTGTCATAATGGTTTTTTTTTCAGCAATATTGTCAACACTAACATTCATCATGGACAATGCATGAATGCATTTTATTTTTCTCTTTAAAATTTTTGGACAAAACTTGACTTGTATACGTTGATAATGTATGTTCTCATTTACTTTTTTATTTTTTTTATTTATTTATTTATTTTTTTTTGGAGGGGGTGGGGGGGTTATTATATAAATGCCTATGCTAAGCTTTGTATGATAAGGTGGCCATAAATGGACATAAAACACAATAAAAATACACTTTAAGGAAATCTTGTCCCCTGGTATTGAAACTGATTTTGGCACCAAAATTGACCTGAACCCATATCTAGCTTTCAAAAACAATGTTACCGGTTTCTGATTTTATTGAAATTTGTTTGCTATATAGAGCACATATGTGGCCTATTTTATATGCAATATCTTTGGGTGACAAGATCAGTAACACATCTAATACTTATGATGAACATCTTAATCTTTGGAAATGTTCATGAAAAATAGAAGAAATGTTGTAAATAAATTTATCAGGAAGATTAAAAGACATAGACACATTTACATTTTTTGTATTAGATTAATCCTTATGGAGTTCTGTTGCCAATCAAAGCAACAGAATTTGAAAATAATCATACCTATTGATTTAAGACTGAAAAGTTCACAGGTGTGTATGACCTCTACAGGGGATTACCTATAGTAATTTATCAAATGAAACAAAGTTATATATATAGTTGATAGACCTCAAGTAAACAACAACTGAAGTTTCAAACAAATCTGTGCGTTGGCAGATTTGGAACTCCCCCTTTCTACTGCTTATGGACCTTCTTGTGTGTCTTATGCCACAAGTTGGCGGTGGAAAAAGAAATTTGAGTCTGGCGTACAGTCCATCAAAAATGCACCGAAATCAGGTAGGCCAAAATCTGCAACTCGTAAGGAATTTTTTTCAAAAATAAAGTAAATCATTGAATGAGATGCCAGATTTACAGTTCGTGTTATTGCACGAAAAGTAGGCATGTCACTATCAACGGTTCATCTTATTTGAAGAAGCATTTGAAAGTCATAAAGATTTCTGCTAGATGGGTGCCACATTTGTTGACTGATTAACAAAAGAGACAACGGGTTAAAGTGACCAAAAAGCTGCAACAAATGTTTCCAAAATATGGCAAAAATCAGTTTGCCAATGACGTCACAGGCGATGAAACCTGGGTCCAGTATTTTGAGCCCGTCAGAAAGGTTAGCAATAAGATCTTGGCCACTAAACACAGCAAACGCGAAATAATTGTTAAACGTTTAGGTTTTGTATGCGATCTTCTGCTGTAGTGAAGGAGTCTCAATAAAAGTGCTGGTGCAAAAGCATCACCGGAATGTACTACAAAGACGTAGTACTGAAGAAACTGAAAAAGTGTGTCCAAAAAGTAAGTTAACAGTTTTAACCCGTCATAACTTTTTTTAATTTTAAAGCTATTTTGATGAACAATATTCCAAATTAACGCACATATCCTAAAGTTTTTATACGACATAATTAAAACGCGCCAAAATAATTGACGTTGTCGCAAAATGACGTCATTTAAAATCTTGTTTTTTCCAAGATGGCGCGTTTGACGTTAGCCCAGCGTATTTTCATTGTAAAGAACTTTTACGAAACTAAAAGCGCTACAGATGTTCAAAGAAAATTTAAATATTCATTTAATGGTGATACTGTAAGTCGACTAAATATCTACAAGACTATCAGAAAATTTGAAGAAACGGGATCGTTGAAAGACGCGCAAAAGTCGGGACGGCCGAAGACCAGTAGAAGTGATGAAAATGTGAGCACGCTTCAAGAACTTATGCAAGCCAGTCCTGAAAACTCAATTCGGCGTACATCCTCGGAGACAGGTATCCCCAAATCATCCGTTCATAACATAATAAGAAAAGATTTAGAACTTTATCCATATAAAATACAAATTATGCAGAGCTTAAATATAACGGATCAAGTGGAAAGGCTATCATTTTGTAACTGGGCATCAGACGTTATTGACACTTACGCCGATGCTTTTAATGATGTGTGGTTTAGCGAAGAGTCACATTTCCTTTTATCAGGACATGTTTGCAAACAGAACATGAGATTTTGGGCAAATGAACAGCCCCACCAAATAGCAGAAAGGCCACTCCATAGCGATAAAATTACAGTTTGGTGTGCTATGTCATCCAGGGGAATCATTGGACCGTATGTGTTTAGCGATACTGTTAATTCAGACCGCTACATGTCGCTATTAAACAACAAGTTTTTACCGGAATTGCGGAAACGATCAACTGACATTAACAGTGAATGGTTTATGCAAGATGGAGCAACACCACATACGGCTAACAAAGTGTTAGATATGTTACATGACACATTTGATGAGCGGGTAATTTCCAGACGATATCCCGAAGTGAAACAATGCGGCGTAACTTGGCCTGCGCACAGTCCAGACCTGAACCCCTGTGATTTCTTTCTTTGGGGTTATCTTAAATCGGTTGTTTACAAGCCCAGACCCACAGATACTGCTATGTTATTAAAACAAATACGCAGGGAAGTCAAGAAGATAAGTGTTGGCACTTGTGCTAGAGTAATTGAAAATTTCAAGCAGCGAGTACGGGAAGGAAAACGTCGAAAGGGGCGGCATCTGGAAAACGTCATAAATTACTAAATTGACGTCACTGGACAAATTTGGTATTTTTTGTTTATTGTTTGTTATTTTTTTATGCTTTAATGGATTTGTATGAAATTTTATAAGAAAAAACTTAAGGATATATGCTATGTCTGTGAGAAATTTTATACCGCTTTCACAACGTTATGATGTATTAAAATCTCGTCAAAACTGTTAACTTACTTTTTGGACACCCTGTATTATCAGAAACGACGCCCTGCCACTGGTTTTAAACATGTCCGTCTTCTACACGACAATGCCCCGCTTATACTTCTGCAATGGTTTCGGCGTTTTGTGAAGAAAGAAACAGTAACTGTTTTGCCTCATCCCCCGTATTCCCCAGAACTTGCCCCATGTGATTTCTTTTGTTTTCATTCCGTGCTGGGCGGAAATACCAGTCCCGACAAGCACTTGGATCTGCCATTCAACAGTACCTTATTACTATGCCCAAATCAGCGTACCATGACGCCTTCAAGAAGTGGATACATCTGTTGAAACTTTGAATTTCTAACCACGAGGAGTACTTCGAGGGCATGAAATGAGCACTTTTGGGCTAACTTGAAATTTGAAGTATCCAGATAGAAATAAGCAATTCTTTTCGAACATCCCTCGTACACCATAAAAAACCTGTGAAGTTACGCCAACTAGAGTAAGGCTTTTCAGCCAGGAAGTTCTTTAGTGAAAAAAGGAGAAGAGGGTATGAACTGAAGTCGCCCATACAGAAAATTGGGGAACATTACGAAAACACGCCTATACAAATACATTGTAACCTTTATCACCGAAAAAATGAAAATTTTAAGATGAAAAAATGTGATACTTTTCTTATTTCTGCCTAAAATATAGATTGTTGGTACTCGTTAGAACCGCCTCATCGAGGCGGTTCTGACGAGTACCCACAGTCTATACTTTGGAGCAGAAATATACCCCTGTAAACCCCAGTTTTACGGTATAAAAGTGGGTTTCAAGGGGGTCAGTATTATATAGGCGAGTGTTCGTGGTGTATGGGGTGAATCAGAGCAAGTGGATCTCCGGAATTTCAAACCCAAGTTTGTTTACCGAATGTTTACGGCCCCCGCCTATAGGGGCTTGAAGAAATATATGGGCTGCATGATGCTTCCACGCAGAGCTGAATCCAGCCAGCACACTAGTACTGGTAAACCGCTTAGAGGATCTAAGCCTGTCCAGGAAACGCAGTGCGAGGCGGACCGTCCATGCTAATAAACCCTATTGGTTTCATTGGGCAACAGGGCTTGAGTATCATTTCATCTCTATGCCGGGTAAAAGTCCCACAAAATTGGAAGCAACGTCTTCAAAATGACCTTAACAGTGTTGATGGGGACGTGTGTTCGTGGTGTATGGGGTGAATCAGAGTAAGTGGATCTCCGGAATTCAAAACCCAAGTTTGTTTACCGAATGTTTGTCTCTGGTTTTGAACAGTTTCCCAAAAGAATGGACCGTTCAATGCTCTATTCAACAAAAGTTTTGCTTAAGGTAAAACTCATGGGTACTCCGGTTTTCGCCCACCTCTGATTAACGATCGGCTCGAAATGAGTAAAATAATCTTGAAAGGGCCGTAAAACCAAAACGAAAAAAAAAAAAAAGGTAAAACTCATAATATCTTACTCAACCATTTTAGGCTTCAACAAAGCAACGCCACGATTACGTTGGGTCCGCAGTTACCGTGTGTTCTGAGGAACATCGGAGCACAATGTGTTGTCCAGACACGCCTATACAAAAGCATTGTAAATTCTACCGCTGATATAAAACATCACGTGAACAAGTCCGGGAAATGAGCACCCCCTAAACCCCACTTTATATAGAGAAAACTGGGATTTACGAGGTATACCTTATTTGTCTTATTTCTGCTCCGAGACATAGGATGTGGGTACTCGTTAGAACCGCCTCGACGAGGCGTTTCTAACGAGCACCCACAACCTACGTCTCGGTGCAGAAAGAAGACAAATATCACGAATTTATCTCAGAAAATAGCAATTTTGGAGATGTAAAAAAAATGCACTATGTTGCACGGGAGAGTTATCATAATGAGACGAAAAAATGATATCTTTGTTTATTTCCGCTCGGGTACACGTTAGAACCGCCTCATTGAGGCGGCTCATACGGGAATCTACATTCTATATTTTAGAGCAGGAATAAGAAAAATAAGGTTTATCCCTGTAAACCCCAATATTACAATATAAAAGGGGTCAGAATTATATAGGCGTGTTTTCGTGATAACATAAACATCACTTAAATACACGCACGTTCTGTCATCATGTGCAAAGTACATCATCTGCAGCGTCCCCGCCCATCGGGACATGGAGAAATAGATTGGGCTGCATGTTGCTTCCACGAAGAGCTGAAACTAACCACTCATGAGTAGTGGTAAACCGCTTAGAAGGACTAAGCCTGCCCAGGCAAAGTGGTGTCAGTCAGAACGTCCGGTGCACATAAGCCTTTTGGTTTCATTGGGTGGCAGGGCTTGGGATGTCATTCCATCAAAGTCCCACAAAATTGGAAGTTAGGTCTCGAAAATGACCTTAATAGTGTTGACGGGGAAGTTAAACATCAACTCAAACAAAACAAACATCATCTGACAGACATGATAAGAATGTGACTTCAGACCTGCGGGGCTTGTGCATCACGTGAACAAGACTTTGAAATGAACACCCACCCCTAAACCCAACTTTATATAGAGAAATCTGGGGTTTACGGGGTATACATAATTTTTCTTATTTCTGTTCCAAGACATAGTTTGTTGTACTCAGATGATATTTACTTTTTTTAGATGACTACAAAAAATATTTATCGAGTGTGTTGAAAATATCAGAGTTTTAACGAGTGGGAAGCACGAGTGAAAATTCTGATGTTTTCAACACAGGAAATGAAATATTTTTGGTATTCATCTAAAAAGTACAGTCGAACTGCAATGGCTCGAACACCTTTGGGACCTCGAAAATCTGTTCGAGACAAGGATAGTTAGAGCCACTGAGATTACTGTCAGGAGGCATAACGAGATACTTTTAAACATCTTTTCGGTGTTCTATAATGAAAATGTATGCTGTGTGTACTCATTAGAATCGCCTCATCGAGGCGATTCTAATGAGTACACACAGCATACATTTGCAAGATAAAAGACTAAAGTCTCCTTAATTATCACTCACTATTTCTTAAGTAGAGGATTTCGCTAGGGACTCAAGAACGGGTTCGATTCATCCGTGGTAAACGAGCCATCGGTGTTCGAGCTATCGAAGTTCTACTGTATTTTATAATTATTATTATTCTGTACGTGACTTTGGCGATCACCTGTGCTTGAACGACTGTTCGTTACATGCATCGCACTCGTAAAACTCTTGATGAAATATTTGTATTAACCGAAACATAAGCAAATTTTGAAACAAAAAAAGTAGTCCCAGCCTGGTTCGGGTTACATCTGACGCCAATTTCTGCAAAAGAAGGTCAGTTTTTTTTTGTCTCCGGGTACTCCGGTTTTCGTCCACCTCTGATTAACGATCGGCTCGATATGAGTGAAATAATCTTGAAAGGGCCGTACCCTCCCCCCCTACCCCCAATGTATTACCGGCCCCGATAGCTCAGTTGGTAGAGTGTCCGCTCCGGGGAACGGGAGGTCACGGGTTCGATCCAGGGCCGCGACATACCAAAGTCGTTAAAAATGGTACTAGCTGCTCCTCGCATGGCACTCAGATTTACGGGGTAGGGCTAGGACTGGTCGACCCAGTGTCAGGATAATGTGACTGGGTGTGGTATCATGTAATGTGTCTGGGACATGATACTTCAGTGCGGCAGCACTATAAAAGTGAGCATTGAGCTCCCTGTCGCAACCAGACACCGTCGTGATATGACTGAAAAATTGTTAAAAGCGACGTTAAGCCCCCCCTCCCCCAATGTAAAGCCCCCCCCCCCCCCCCAATGTATTACTAGACCTTCAGGTGCCAGTAGCCCCCCCCCCCCCTGCACCATATGTGGGAGTTTTGGAGGGTATAATATTCTGAAAGCCTATTCTAAACCCTAAAGATTGAGACATGTTAGCACTCTGTGAGGGCCTGAAGAATACGCTACCTATAAAGCTCTTGACAATATTAAATGAATTAGCTTCTAATTAGCCTAAAAGCTAGTTTGATCTGTTCATCGATCATTATTGTGGTGACAACAAAGGTAACATATATTACATGTATAAGCGTTTGTAAATAGACTCTGTTCGCTTTGTCTGTGTCATATTTGTGATTTAGGTGGTCATTTGCTTATAACATATTTGTAGCTGATTAAGCAGTTAGTTTGTCCTGTAATTTCTATTCCAACAGTCTATTGCACACCACTTGTGTTTGCCAAAAAGAGATAAGATATATATCCGAAACAAATGTTTCATAGAACTTGAAATAAGTACAAGCATATAGGAAATGTGTTAGTTTCTATTCAGCTTTGCTGACAAATAAGCTATTTTTAAGAATAATCCCTTGTTGAATCAGTGTTTATGTAGTTTAGGTAACGTAGCTTACATGAATTTGAGTATATGGAATCTAGTACTGTATCGCTTCATACTATTCAATATCAATATGTATAATTAGGAGCTAATTTATTCAAACATCATTACAAAGGTGATTTGTATCTCTTGGCTGTTGTTTGTGGTGAGTTACCTCTATCAAACAATTACCTGTTCATCGTCAAGCAAAACGTGAATGAGATAAGTGTTAACAATGTATGAAATGTGCTCATGATATACATGTAACTGCAGGACAATTTTTTCTTCAAGCCAGTCCTTGGGCTGGCCATATACAATTCAAACCTTTGGGGTATTTTGTATACTCATGATATAACTACATAATATAAGCTTCAAAAAACACATGTTAGGTATTTTGCAATGGCAGAATTATCCTGCAACAGGTAGTTAACATACGTTACCCTTAAAACGTTTAAATGATGTCAAAATGATTAAATTATTTTTACAAATATTATCATGTGGCTTACAGTTTTTACAGATTGGTCAATGCAAGGATTTGCCATAAAATGAATATAAAATAATTGTCATGTAACGTATGTCTCTGTATGCTGCACAGGCTACCTTTGAGATTACGGATAACATACAGAGACTATACATGTACAGCGTTTGGAAGCGAACATTGTTCTTTATAAGACAATATCCTCCTTGCATTCATTAAATGGTTTATTAAGTGCAAACTAGCAATTAACAATTTTGTAAGACAGGTGCAGGGCATTTGACTTTTATACATGGTTATATGACCATATGTAACTTTTGTAACCAACGGCTACCGTTGCTTTACCATAGCGATATCAAATAGCCTCCTGCATTTCATGGACATGAGAAGTAGGGCATGGCTATAGAAAGGTAGGATAGCTGAACTTAGGGTACGATATGATAGGATAATTTTTATAAGCCTGTTTGTACATTTGTAACGTTTGTAACCAAAGTCTACCATTTACTACCCATACCTACCCTAGTATGAGCAGTAATAGGTTACAGTATATGATTAGTAGTAGTGTCAGTACTTTAACTGTTAGAGTATGGCACCACTAGATGGATAGTAGGGTATGAATGATTGGATAAAGTGAGTACCATACAATGTGAATTGAATAGAAGTGCTAAGGGGGATGCTAGGATAAATGTGAACATGGTAACCATATTAAATTCATTCTTCTATCCTAACTTATCTCATCATATCATACCATAACTTAATGTAGCCCAGTGTACATACCATATGTCATATGTTGGTACAGATAGGATATGACAATCTGGGAAGGGTATAAGAATGGTAGGATATGTTTAAAGTTAGACAGAGTACCCTGCATATATTCACAGCCATGATGCCTACTAGACAGGTACCTTTTCCACAATCGAACCTTTGGTAGGTGGGAGAATGGGTAGCGTAGGGCATGATAAGGTAAGGGTAGGATATGATATGAGTATGGATACTGTTTGGCATGAGTATGCTAGGGTAGAGTGATAAGGGTAGGGAAGGGGAGCCAGGGTAGATAACCATAGGTAAGCCGAAGACATTGGTTGCGGACGTTACATGTGCACACATATACATATAAACATGCTTACCTACCCTTCCATGCACATATCCCACCCACTCATACTCATGCCGGAATGGAATATATACAGACATAGGAAAGGTATGTAATATACCCTGTCCTAGGTAAGGTATGGAATGATATTGTAGGCTAAGTGATATGCATATATTTAATGTCTGTAACCAAAGTGTCACCCAGTCCTTGCTGACCCTACACAGTGGTAGGGTGACAATGGGCCAAAAAGTCCACTATTTCTGGTAGTAACCCATACCCCCCCCCCCCCCCCGTATAACAAAACATGTCATAGGTGGTATTATGTTATGTATTGGGCTGACTTAATAATTTATACCAAAGCCTGCCCAATCCCTCATCCAAATCATAGGTTTGGTTGAATTGGTGTATGATAAGGCATGCATATGTTATGATAGGTTACATCATGAGAAGGGATGAGTGCTTGGATAGGAAGGGTAGGGAGCAGAAGGTACATGTAGGCAAAGGACAATAGTTTTAGACTTTCGCTGTGAGTCTTACATATTTATTCTTATGCACATGGGTATAAAAACTCTATCTTAGTCTACACTATTCATCCCCTCTCCACTGATTCTCATACCCTGTCTGTCATCTTTTGGAACAGATGCATTATAGAAGTAAAACAAAGATCAGGAATCGATACAATTAACTTACTCCACCCATCAAAGACACCAAAGGGAAAGAAACACAAACATTAAGCCACCAGACCATACTGGAAACCTAAACAAAGGAAAGCCATAAGGACAGTTACTTTCCCACAAAGTGGCCATATGGCCATCCAAAATAAAAACAAAAGTGATAAACACAGTAAGTAACAAACAACACCATAAATAAACCGCCACAGAAGAACCGCCTTGGAACGGCTATAATTCTATTAAATTATAAAAGCCGAAAACAAAAAACTAGAAGTACTGTTATGTAATGTACGTTACATATGTACAATCTTTATGTTGAAAGAAAATGATTCACAGTTTCTGTGAGGAACGGTTTGTGAATACAGGTATCATGATACAAAAGAAAACAGATTTCATATTCCTAGTGTATTTCGGAACATATTATGGATTATTTCAGCTCTTTAAGGTCACTATATATAAATTATAGACTTCCAAATTAAGTGCATGTATGCTCCTTCCACTTATAAAATTTGTTGTTGGTGTTTTTAGGTAATCCCAAAAGATATTCAAAGACTATAATAAGTATAGGTGGTATTATAAATTTTATCATATGACGTCGCGTCTGAGAGTGTAATAACGCCATGTATTATTTTCGATAATCCACTAGTGGATTAAATATGCAAATTAGCTAGATACGTTCCGTAACGTTACATGCACGACGTCCTTAACGACGTCGCGTTAACTAATGGCGGAAAATTGACATTTTTGTAAACAATCGTCAATAAAATGTGTTTTAAATGTCATATGATAAATATAATCTTGCATTCGTGTCCATGTATTATTGAATTTATTAAACACGTTCAGGAAAAGGGATAAAATGCTCGGCAAAGCCTCGCATTTTATCCCTTTTCCTCAACTCGTTTAATAAATTCAATAATACATGAACACTAATGTAAGATCCTCTATGTATTGCCTTTATGGTAAAGGGAAAGCCATAGATACCCATGAAGGAGTTTCACTGGGGTTTTGTCACATGAATTATTGACTATCCTTTTATTACCTTCATATTAGAAATGTCATGGGGTGAAAGTTCCGAAAATTCTGAAATTCGCTGTATTAGTCATATTATATAGATACAAACTTTTTCTAATAATCTATATGAATTTCAGATCTGCTTTTTTTTTTCAAAACATTTTTTGTATCTCTTGATACAGTGTTTTTGGAAGTAGGTGCTGGTAACATATTCTACGGGCCGTCACACGATAAATAAAAATCAAAAATGAGTTCCTTTAAGATCAAAGAAAACATTCATAAGAAAGAAGATGGGTCATACTACGTAGTTTCGGCTAATAAAGCCTCATCAGTGACCCTGTAATGACCCGGCAAAGAAAGCCAGAGGAAACATACTGCAATTTTGCGAATTTCGAACAGGCAGTCGATTCAAAGACTGATATAAATCAAAATGGGGTCCAAATAATTAAAAACCTGTCTAGAATATGAGTCTAAACCAATAATTTATTACTGATTTCTCAGAATATTCACGCTGATCTCAAAGGACCAAAAGTAAAATATAAACTGCACTATGGTTGATGTACGGGGAGACGTTTTACGGCCGCCACACTGGGCACAACACCAGCTGCAGTGAAGGCAAATAAAAATCAAAAATGAGTTCCTTTAAGATCAAAGAAAACATTCATAAGAAAGAAGATGGGTCATACTACGTAGTTTCGGCTAATAAAGCCTCATCAGTGACCCTGTAATGACCCGGCAAAGAAAGCCAGAGGAAACATACTGCAATTTTGCGAATTTCGAACAGGCAGTCGATTCAAAGACTGATATAAATCAAAATGGGGTCCAAATAATTAAAAACCTGTCTAGAATATGAGTCTAAACCAATAATTTATAATTATAATAATAATTTATAACCAATAACCCCCAAGGGCAAGGGTGCTAACATGTTGCATTTGTTACCTTATAATATGCCCTTTCAAAAATAATATGTCTGCAAAACTCCCGCACACGTGCAGTGTGACTATGTGCTGGCTTAAGATTTATGATGTGGACAGTACCGAACTAACAACTGAAGTTGATAGCATAGTCAATGAAGTTTATGAAAATGAAACAGATTATGAAGGTGGACAGATTAAAATATTAACCACTATCTAAATCTTTAATGACTACTGACAGGGTGTAAACTGTTTTGGTTAATCAAAGAGTAGTTGTCAGTTCACTGCTAGTGTGCTGCTTAGACCGTGTAAGCCTATCCGGGGACAGTGTCAGTTGAATTACTGTATGGCTCCATATAGTTACCCTATCTGTTGTCTGGGAAGCCAAACCTCTTCCCACTAAACCAACATATTTGTCCTTCTTCTTTTAAATTGAGACTATAAAGATTTTTTAAATCTTAAGATCGCATTAAAAGCAGGACATTGCTGGTCCAAGTAAATTTTCCATGCAATATACGTTACTATTTCTCAGTGCAGTGTACGTTACCATAATAAAACTATATCCTCGTTATCTGTAACATTTTTCCAGCGCATTTATATTGCTTACTCTATGCCCAGACTACAGAGATAGCTGGCTATCAAGTTCAAGTGTCCAGAGATCAGTTACTAAGTTTCGATTGCTAATGAACTGGCATTATTACAGCACTTGAAAATGGGGGCTATGTTTACAATATTGCACTTTATGAGAGACAAAAAGCTTCTAGAAAGCTCAAATATGCACCAAAATGCAGGTTAATAACTGCAGTTTGGTTTTGTAGATAAGTAACAGCGATATTCTTGAACAGAACTTTAATTATGGGAACGACAGGAGGTACAATTGCCAAATTTCATGTGTAATCTATGTTACCCATTCAATAACAGGGACACTGATGTTCCGAATGTCTTCAAATTTATCTATTTAGAAAGCACTTTATATCTGTTCAACATTTATGCCCAAATTTTTGGCAGTTCTTGTCTTAATCATCAATTTCTTTTGTTCTTTTATTTGCATGGTACATTTATAAATTACGTATTGGTAACGTATTCTATAGCCCGGCATTTAATGAAGCCCCAACGACCAGAGTGCTAACATCCTGCATTTGGTACCTTTGTATATGTTCTTTTACTATGTATGTCTGCAAAACTCCTACGCATGGTGCAGTGTTACCATATCCTAGCTTATGGCCTAAACGCTTTTCGCCCACGGGACAAGAATATCCCTCTTGAATGACAGTGTGTGATTTCTTTGTCACACACTGCAGTCGCATCTGTTTATTATTTTTATTTGTTTGTTTGGAGCCTAACCTTCCAGTCAACAATATGAAGGTCATATCGAGTTACCTAACCATACTATCTGGGTAGGCTTGTACATAAGCGGTTAAGCAGTATAGTGCACATTCTTTCGCCAGAAACTCATTTAGTTTAGTTTATACTAATTTATTTTAGTTCGATTGCGATGGAAGCTTCAAGCTTATTTAATCGCTCTCGAACACTCATTCCTGATGTTTTCACGCGCGCGAGAAAGGCAGTGACTATTACCCCACTGCTACCCATTTACACCTGGGTGGAGTGAGGCAGTGTCATTACGTGTCTTGCCCAAGGACACACCTCGATACATTTCGGTGGTTCTTGGTAACATTTCAATGATAAAGTTGGAATAATAAGGAATAAAATTATCATTTTTGTGGATTTTATCGATGTGTAAACTCCGGCGAACTACTCACAAAATGCATGAAGCCCGAATGTGGATTTTATCGACGTGTAAATATCACTCGCACACTTAGCATAAAGCCCTTCTGACATGCAGTTTTGCAGTTTTGAGTTTACATATCGATAAAATCCACTAAAATGAAATCCATTCCAATAGTAAATCCCAGTTTTGTCCATATACAGTAGAACGTCGATGGCTCGAACACCGATGGCTCGTTTACCATGGATGTGCCGAACTCATTCTTGAGCCCCTAGCAAAATCCTCTTCATAAGAAATAGTGGGGGATAATTAAGGAGATTGTAGTATTTTATCTTGCAAATGTATGCTGTGTGTACTCATTAGAATCGCCTCGATGAGGCCATTCTAATGAGTACACACAGCATACATTTTTATTATAGAACACCGAAAAGATGTCAAAAAATATCTCGTTATGCCTCCTGACAGTAACCTCAGTGGCTCGAACTACCCCTGTCTCGAACATATTTTCGAGGTCCCAAAGGTGTTCGAGCCATTGAAGTTCGACTGTATAATGAGCTTTACATTGGGTGTTCCTTACTCGGATTCGTTATAGTTATGTTTACTAATGCTTTACTAATGCTTACATATACTTAATATCTTGACTAGTTCATATCCAAAACATGTTCTAACATTTACTCTCTTTCGTGTCAGGAAATCAGTTTGATAAATACCTTTGTAAATTCCACTTGGTATATAGAGAAGTTAAGTTTGCAACAATCCCCAATATTTTGACTAAAGGCATAGACTCTTGGGGTGTTTTGGAGGTTTACGTCCGACCAACAAGTAAGGTCATATAGAGACGGGACCTAGATTTGGAAACTCATCTGAAAGCCTCAAAAACCGGAATCGAACCCATGACCGGCGAGTAGCTTAAAACCACTACATCACGGAGGCTTCCAGTGTTGACATACGTTAGAACCGCCTCATGATGTGCGTACGACAGTCTATGTTTTGAGCATAAATACTATAAGATACATATCACATCTAGTTTTAGAGAACTTGAATAAACAATGTTTAGGTAAACTAACTGTAATTCTCAGGCCACTGCCCCCGCCCATCGGGGCTTGAAGAAATAGATGGGCTGTATGATGCTTCCACGCAGAGCTGAGTACGACCGCACTCGAGTACTGGTAAACCGCTTTGAGAATCTAAGCCAGCCCAGGCAAAGCGGTGCGAGTCGGGCCGTCCATGCTTATAAACCATATTTGTTCCATTGGGCGACAGGGCTTGAGATGTCATTTCATCTCAGTGTCGGGTAAAAGTCCAACAAAATTGGAAGCAACGTCTCCAAAATGACCTAAACAGTTATGATGGGGACGTTAAACCTTAGATCAAACAAACAAACAGGCCTCAGGCCGCATTGTGTTCGAGCCTTGCTATTGCCATAATACCTATATTTCTGTCGCTATCCAGATCTGACAAGATTTGTATCGATTTCCACGATCGGCGCAATACGCGGTACGTGATATATTCTTGGACAGCTCCAAGCTTCTTCTCCTTGTCTCGGGCTTTGTCCCTGGATTGGTGTACATCTAATAGCTTCTGGTAAACCTCTAAATATGTTTATGATTCTTTCATTCTTTTATTTTTTATTTATTATTATTATATTTTTTAGTGTTTTACGGCCATCCCAAGATTACTTTTATTGTTAATTAGACGTGGTCGAACATCCTTTGCAGAACTGTTTGTATGTTTATCGGATCGATAATTAAGGCATGATTTGGATTTTACAATGTATTTGAACAAGTTTGTTATCAGTATTTGCCAGTAAAATTCTTCCTTATTTTATCAGTCACTATTGTTATAGTTACGTTAATAAATTTTTTATGTCAGCTAAAAACTTCCTCGTTTCTTTTTCCATTTGCATTATGAACTGAGCAGGGAACCATAAGACCTACAAACATACCCTGGGCGACAGATTAAGACTCAGATCAACACCAAACTTTACCCTGCCTGACCAGATTCTTAGCATATCATTTTGGTGTTAGCCCTGGCTCTAGTGGTGGCTCATGCGAACAACGAACACTGATCAGACTGCGCATATGCACAGTCTGATCAGTGTTCGCTGTTCGCACATGTATTTGTCTATGTTTTGTCCTGCTCCGCCCCAGTCGTGTCTACAAAAACACTTCCTGTTTTCTTGTTGCTTTGCGAATTTATAATTTTGGATGAAATGTAAAAAAAAAAAAAAAAAGCAGGATATATCTTAGCGGATTAGTACCGGGTATTTTTTCCACTTTCACGGTAGGCTCCGTATCATTCAAGAACAGAATTTTTCTTGATTTTTTATTGTATGGTGACAGTTGCTAAAATTAATTGTTTAAATATATTGGTGGGCTTACAAATTTTTTTAGGCTCATACCCCTGTTTACACACGTGCGTGATGTTAACCAAGTTAACTTCACGAACGGCAAATCATTTATTGCTGAATATTTACATTTTTAACTCTCCGGCAACATTTCAGCGCTTAATAAACATGGTAATTGCTAGGCTGGAAGGCTGCAGTGCGTATATTGATGACGCTATCATATACAATGACCAGTGGAATCAACAACTTGGGACTATTAGAGCATTCTTTGATAGACTGAGTAATGCCAAATTGACAATCAATCTTGCTAAAAGTGAATTCTGCCATGCAAGCTTGACATTGCTAGGTCATGCTGTAGGTCAAGGTCATGTGAAACCCATTGATGCTAAAGTTGAGGCTATCTCAAATTTTCCCGTACCTACGTGCTAAAGACAGCTGATGCGATTTCTTGGTATGGTTGGTTATTACAGAAAGTTCTGTAATAATTTCTCTGCCGTTGCTGAGCTTTTAACAAATTTGCTCAGAAAAAGAACAAAATTCCATTGGAATGCAATATGCCAAAATGCTTTTGATAAGCTTAAAGCCATACTCAAGAGTGAACCAGTTCTCTTAGCACCAACCTTTGAAAAGGAGTTTAAGCTAGCTGTAGATGCTAGTGACGTAGGTGCAGGTAGTGTTTTGTCGCAGGAAGACGAAAATGGTGTTGATCATCCAGTTTGCTACTTTTCTAAAAAGTTTAATAAGCATCAGAGAAATTACTCTACCATAGAAAAAGAGTGCTTGTCTCTGATTCTTGCTCTGCAACATTTCGAAGTTTATCTTACTCCTACTACTGCACCGATTTTATTTCCAGTGATCACAATCCACTGACTTTCATACATAAAATGAAAAACAAAATCAGCGGTTGCTCAGGTGGAGTCTTATGCTACAACAGTATAATTTAAACATAAGACATAACAGAGGGAGAGATAATATTATCCCTGACGCCCTTTCAAGGGCTTGAGTGTCAGGAATGTGATGATCTTTCATACTGAAGTGGATTGTAGATGCATGTAATTTTATATGCTATGTTCAATATTTTATTATTCTAAAAGCAAAAGAAAGCTTTATGGCATAAAACTTTCTTTTCCTCGAATATGGGGAGTGTTATGCATAAGCATTTATTTTTCTGATTCCCACTTTCACTCCACTGGGTGACCTAAAATATCTTGTTTATTCTTCTTAAAGAACTCTGGAAAGAAATGAGTCGCAGATTAATTTTATTTGAAAACAACTTGTTTACAAGGAAAAGTACTTTAGAAACTTCCAGAAAATTCAGCTTTGCATTATTTTTAGAAAATTACCTAATCTTATTCCACAGCCCTCTAGAACGTTCTAGAGAATTCTTAGGGTCTTTAAAGAGCTTGATTTTTCTCTTTGAGTCAGACTTTGGAGTTTGATGTTTGGGCTTTTAAGAAAAGTTATTTCTAAATTCTGTGTTAGATTGTTAAATGATATTATATTCAATTTCGGACTGTGAATTCTGTGAGATCAAGGAAAATAGATTCATTCAAGGATATTTCATAACAGAGCTAAGTGCATTTAATTAACTTGCTTCTACAGGTTAAAGATACTTTGCAAATACATTTGTTCTTTTTTTTTTTTTTTTTTTTTTTTTCAAGAGGCTTGTTTGCTTTTTCTTTCTGCTATGCCTGGCTCGTAACACAAGTGTAAAGTCTAATGTAAACCTAAAGAAAACAATGTACAGTCGAACTTCAATGGCTCGAACACCTTTGGGACCTCGAAAATCTGTTCGAGACAGGGGTAGTTCGAGCCACTGAGGTTACTGTCAGGAGGCATAACGAGATATTTTTTGACATCTTTTCGGTGTTCGAGGTGATTCTAATGAGTACACACAGCATACATTTGCAAGATAAAATACTAAAGTCTCCTTAATTATCCCCCACTATTTCTTATGAAGAGGATTTCGCTAGGGGCTCAAGAATGGGTTCGACACATCCATGGTAAACGAGCCATCGGTGTTCGAGCCATCGAAGTTCTACTGTAGTTTAAACTTCATTGAATGCATCGAGTCACATGTTTTTCATTTCAATGATGTCAAGTGACGTCAGTCTAAGCCATGGTTCTCTACGGGCGTTGGTGATGTAAACGCTGTTCCGCTCTTTGTAGAAAAACAGCGTGTAACTGTTTATCAGCTTTAAACGTTTGCCCTATAAGCATTTTTTCGCCCAATGATGAGGGGCAAAGAATGTTAATATAAAAAATAGACGTTTTTCTGCTTGTCATGAAAGTATGAAAGAGCACCGGGTCGCTAGCAAAGTTTACATTAACCCCTTTGGATTTAATTAACTTTGAACGCGACTCACTGCTTTCATACTTTCACGAACAGCAGAAAAATAAAATTCATTTCTTACAAATTTACATTTGTAAAGTCTAATGTAAACCCATAGAAAACAATGGTGTTCAAACTTCCATGAATGCATCAAGTCGCGTGATTTTCAGTGACTTCAAATGGTTTTCTACGGGCGTGGTTACGTCAACGCTTTTCCGCTCTTTGTTGAAAAACAGCGTGTGCGTGTAAATGTTTTTCAGCATTAAAAGTTTGCCCTGCACAGTGATGAGGGGCAAAGAATGTAAATATAAAAATAAACTTATTTTTGTCTGCTTTTAACGAAAGTTTGACTGACAGCGGGTCGCTAGCAACGTTAACATGGACCCATTCGGGGTTCATTTACTTTGCACGCGACCCGCTGCGTTCATACTTTCAAGAACAGCAGAAAAATAAAATAAATTTCTTAACTTGAAGAAAAACCTCGAAATAGTTGGTCTTAATAATAATCAAAGCCCTGACAGCACGGGTAGGTTGATTTCCTCTGAGAGGACACTGGGAATATGGTCTTGTACGAGGACATATACTGTTTCGTTTAACGCTTAAATTCCTGTACTTAAAGCAAAGAGCTTAGACCTGATCCGTCTCCGCCGTCTGCGGCATTTGATCTGCGCCAAAACCGTTTGCACAACCAAACATACGGGTCCAGTCCATGTTTTATGTATAATCGTCCTTACACAGCACTCTTACCTCACAATGACAAGCATCACGTGATCATGTCCGTGAAATACAGACCCCTAAACCCCACTTCATATAGAGAAACCTCAGGTTTATTGGGGTATATATATTTTTTTTTAATTTTTTCTCCAAAACATAGGTTGTGAGTACTCGTTAGAACCGCCTCAATGAGGCGGTTCTAACGAGCACCCACAACCTATGTTTGCAGTAATTATAAGAAAAAAAATCACAGATTTACATCAGAAAAGTAGCGATTTGGGAGATGTGAAAAATGCGCTTTATCGCATAGTGATTTCGTACACAAACGCTTTTGCGCAGGAGTCAGTGATAGTCACACAGGCCCCGATAGCTCAGTTGGTAGAGTGTCCGCTCCGGGGAACGGGAGGTCACGGGTTCGATCCCGGGCCGCGACATACCAAAGTCGTTAAAAATGGTACTAGCTGCTCCTCGCTTGGCACTCGGATTTACGGGGTAGAGCTAGGACTGGTCGACCCAGTGTCAGGATAATGTGACTGGGTGTGGTATCATGTAATGTGTCTGGGACATGATACTTCAGTGAGGCAGCACTATAAAAGTGAGCATTGAGCTCCCTGTTGCAACCAGACACCGTCGTGATATGACTGAAACATTGTTGAAAGCGACGTTAAACCCGAATTCACACACACACACACACACACACACACACACACACACACACACACACACACACACACACACACACACACACACACACACACACACACACACACACACACACACACACACACACACACACACACACACACACACACACACACACACAAAGTGATAGTTACCGTGTGTGTGTGTGTGTGTGTGTGTGTGTGTGTGTGTGTGTGTGTGTGTGTGTGTGTGTGTGTGTGTGTGTGTGTGTGTGTGTGTGTGTGTGTGTGTGTGTGTGTGTGTGTGTGTGTGAATTCGGGTTTAACGTCGCTTTCAACATTTTTTCAGTCATATCACGACGGTGTCTGGTTGCGACATGGAGCTCAATGCTCACTTTTATAGTGCTGCCTCACTAAAGTATCATGTCCCAGACACATTACATGATACCACACCCAGTCACATTATCCTGACACTGGCTCGACCAGTCCTAGCTCTACCCCGTAAATCTGAGTGCCAAGCAAGGAGCAGCTAGTACCATTTTTAACGACTTTGGTGATAGTCAGTATTAGTCACCGTGACACGAGACATCAGCAACGTATCTTCTTTTGTATATACCTTTGGAGAGATCGATAAATGATCGGTCTATATTGCCTCAAGAGAAGTTTTCGCTGAGGTATTTTTCCAGTTAAGAAAATCGAGAAAGTCTGTAGCCGCGAGCACTACTATAAAAAATCAAAGTACTGACGGTCATGAGTTTATTATGCATACAGCATAACGAGATTACAGCTGGTGTTCCTTGAAAAGTCTTCCTGTCCTTCATCATAGTATATTTTATATTTTCTTGTCCTTGAGGATCATTGATTTTTTTGTAGTATTTTGAAATTAATGCGGCCTAATTGGCCGTAACTAGCTAGACCGGCCAAGAGAAACTTGGACACTCCATTCCTGATTCAAGAAGGTCAGTTTTCTGAGTTTCTGGTTAAAAGAATGTGCAATATCCTAGAAAAATATGGTATGACCTAAAAAGTGTTGACTGGGCCATTATACTCCAATAAACATAACCAAAATAAGTAGATAAATAAACTTTACCAATGGCCGCATGCAGTAATAATGTCTCCAAAGGGCATTAAAGCCCCTATACATCACGAAAACACGCCTATATAATTTTGACCCCTTGAAACCCACTTTTATATAGTAAAACTGGGGTTTCCGGGGGTATACCTTATTCTTCTTATTTCTGCTCTAAAATATAGATTGTGGGTACTCGTTAGAACCGCCTCGATGAGGCGGCTCTAACGAGTGCCCACAATCTATACTTTGAGCAGAAACAAGAAAAATATCACAATTTTTCATCATAAAATTTTCATTTTTGCGACGATAAAGGTGGCAATGTATTTGTATAGGCGTGTTTGCGTAATGGTATAGCCGAGTTGTTGCTGTCCTTAGACGCCAGAGTGTCGTGCGTTGGGTTATCTGTTAAATCTGGACTGGGATCATGCACCGGGACATTGGCAAACAGTGTAGACCCAAATCAGACGCCGAGTTCAGGGTCTACAATGTTTGCATAAAATACAAGAATGGAGATGTGGTTCTAATGAACACTCACAACCTATTTTTCGAGTATAAATAAGAAAATACGATATCGTAAAATTGAATAAAAATCACGAAAACACGCCTATATAATTTTGACCCCCTTGAACCCCACTTTTATATAGTAAAACTGGGGTTTCAGGGGGTATACGTTATTTTTCTAATTTCTGCTCTAAAATATAGATTGTGAGTACTCGTTAGGACCGCCTCAATAAGGCGGTTCTAACGAGTGCCCACAATCTATATTTTGAGCAGAAATAAGAAAAATATCACAATTTTTCATCTTAAAATTTTCATTTTTTCGGCGATAAAGGTGACAATGTATTTGAATAGGCGTGTTTGCGTAATGATTTTCCTTATTTCTGCCCCAAGACATAGGATGTGAGTACTCGTTAGAACCTCTAACGCGCACCCACAACATATGTATTGAATAGAAATAAGAAAACTATCACAAATTTCATCAGAATATTAACTATTATCATAATGGACTGTATGACTATGCATCACGAAAACACGCCTATATAATTTTGACCCCCTTGAACCCCACTTTAATATGGTAAAACTGGGGTTTCCGGGGGTATACCTTATTTTTCTTATTTCTGCTCTAAAATATAGATTGTGGGTACTCATTAGAACCGCCTCGACGAGGCGGTTCTAACGAGTGCCCACAATCTATATTTTGAGCAGAAATAAGAAAAATATCACAATTTTTCATCATAAAATTTTCATTTTTACGGCGATAAAGGTGGCAATATATTTGTATAGGATTGTTTGCGTAATGGTATAGCCGAGTTGTTGCTGTCCTTAGACGCCAGAGTGTCGTGCGTTGGGTTATCTGTTAAATCTGGACTTGGATCATGCACTGGGACATTGGCAAACAGTGCAGACCCAAATCAGACGCCGAGTTCAGGGTCTACAATGTTTGCATAAAATACAAGAATGGAGATGTGGTTCTAATGAACACTCACAACATATTTTTCGAGTATAAATAAGAAAATACGATATCGCAAAATTGAATAAAAATGCCGTTTTGGAGATACGAAAGAATGCACGGGTGTGTTATCGCAAAGCAGAAAAGAGCACTATTGGTTTGATAAAAAGGACAAATGGTTTTGAACGACTTGCTCATCATGATAACAAGTCCATGAAATGAAGACCCCTCTAAACCCCACTTTATATAGAGAAAAGTGGGGTTTATGGGGGTATACATTATCTGCCTTTTATTTTTTGCTCGAAAACATAGATTGTGGGTACTCTTTAGAACCGCCTCATTGAGGCAGTTCTAATGAGCATCCACAATCTATGTTGAAAGCAGAAATAAGAAAGAAGTTACGATTTTTACCCAAAATTGTCACTTCTGAAACCATGTCGGTCACCATTATTTCACACAGACATGTTTTCCTAATGTGCTCCTAAGGATGTATCTTTCCATTAGCCCATTGTTATATGGTGGGCTATTCCATTATATTCCATTATATGTCGGATTATTCAATTTGACAATTTAGGGGCGTAGGGTATATTTGTTCATTCTATTTTTGACGAAAAATCCAGTAAGCAAACAGTGTAGACTCTGAGGCCTAAAAATATAGTCGAACTTCAATGGCTCGAACACCTTTTGGACCTCGAAAATCTGTTCGAGACAGGGATAGTTCGAGCCACTGAGATTACTGTCAGGAGGCATAACGATATACTTTTAGACATATTTTCGGTGTTCTATAATGAAAATGTATGCTGTGTGCACTCATTAGAATCGCCTCATCGAGGCGATTCTAATGAGTACACACAGCATACATTTGCAAGATAAAAGACTAAAATCTCCTTAATTATCCCTCACTATTTCTTAAGTAGAGGATTTCGCTAGGGACTCAAGAATGGGTTCGACTCATCCGTGGTAAACGAGCCATCGGTGTTCGAGCCATCGAAGTTCTACTGTAATAGCCGTGTTTCCGCTAACCGGACCGACGCTGCTCCAACCCCCCACTCACGACTCTATTATTTTTATCAATAAAAGAACAAAATAAAAATTAAACACCGATCCTTCCATTTTCAATTTCCGACCCTACCCAGTGTCGTCTTTGCAGTTTCTCATAGTAATTTCGCATTTTAAGTACATTTTTGTACTTTTTGGCATTTAGTACCTTCCAAAATACAGAGCTGACTTTTTTGAGCATCTAAAATGAATTATGATAGAGAGTGCAAGTCTCAACATGACAATTTTATTAACCAAAAACACGTACAAAAAACAAAAACAAAAAAACACAACAACGAAAAATAAAACAAACAAAAAACAACAACAACAACAACAAAAAAAAAAAAAAAACAACATAACAAATACAGAACCGACCCTGTTTTTTTTTCGGGAGAAAAAAAATAAAATAGTAATAACCAAACGTTTCTCCTACCTACCGACCAAAATTGCTTTTCAGCATGTTAGTAGAAACACAGCTATGTTTACGCCTGATGCGAGGCCGCATTATGCGATTTTTGATCCTGGTCGGCACTGTTTTGTCTATGTTCTTTACACCCTATCTCTGCAAACAGTGTATATCAAGATCAGATGGCTTCTGGAGTAGCCATCTGATCACGATCTACACTGTTATCCAGTTTGTGAATTCAACGAATACATTGTATCAGGTAGTTTAATTGGTTGATAGACAAAATGGGCGTGATTAACTTAATTTATTCAGCAGGACAAGGGATAAGGTTTTTCTTTTCTAGGGTACCTTTTCTTAGAGGCGATGAAATGAACGTGTCAGAAGAACCATTGACGAGTTGGACGGAGACAAGTTCAGCAGCTCAACAAACCGCAGCTTCTCTCACTTATTATATAAGTGACGTCACACTCAACTCTACAGAGTACGCGACTCAGGTTTCCGATTGTGAATTGTTCCCTGAACACCCTTCGAACTGTGTATGTAACTTATATCATGATTTACCGTAAACCACTTTATTTTCACGGCTGGCAATTTTCGCATATTGACAATCTGTGCTAAAAGGACCTGTTGCAATCTATAATGGCAGCTGGAATACTGGAATGGTGGTTTCCCAAAGTACATGTAATCGAACAGACGCAAAACCACGTTTTATCAGTACCTAAATGCATGCTATGATATTTGCTTTCTGTGAAATTTTATGGTTGAAAACATATACTGTCTTCGCCATTTAACATTGCGTCTATGGGAATAATAACCACCCCTACCCAGTTTGCATGGCTATTTCACCATGACCAGATATAGGTGAAAAGTTTCATTCAGCAATACAACCGGCCCATGCCAATGACCTCAATGTCAAGGTCACAGACTTTGGAATTTTTTAATTAAGTTTTTTAAGAGTTCATATTTTTGAAACATGATGGATTTGGTTCATATTTGATATGATGATAGATATAGGTCCAAAGTTGTATTCAGCTATACCGCACACAAGCCCATGACCTCAAGATCAAGGTCATAGACTTAGAGTTTTTATATTGGAGATTTTTAACAAGGCCATATTTTGCAAACCATACTATGGATTTTGTTCATATCTGGAATGTTGATATATAACGGTCCAAACTTTTATTCAGCAATATCTTCACCCATTGACCTCAATGAAAAAAGTTACAGACTACGTTAACGTTTTTAAGAGCTCACAATTTCCACACCTTATGATTGATTTGGTTCATGTTTGATATGGTGATAAGATAAGGTCCAATGTTTAATTAAGCAATTTCCGGCCCTTGTGCACGTCCTCAATGTCAAGATTGTAGACTGAATTTCTGTTAAACTTATTTTTTGAGCTCATATTTTCCGAACTATGCGATGGGTTTCGTTGGTATTTGGATTGGTCCGAAGGTTCATTAGGCAATTTCCCCACCTATACCCATGACCTCAAAGACACTTTCCCAGTTGAGCTACGCTGTCTGATGACAGCTCCTGTTCGGTTTATTGCACGACCCGCAGAAAAAGCAACCGACTGAAGTCGGTTGATTTCTAAGAGTGCCCTAAAATCACCGTGTCATTCTGTCATTCGGTCAATCGGTCAATCGGTCATTCGGTCATTCTGTCATTCTGTCAGTCTGTCAGTCTCTCCGTCCGTAACCCGTTTGTGAAAATTGGTGATAGTGACTTAACCGCTTGGAATATTTTGAACAATTTTAGGCATACTGATAGATATCAATGAGATCTAACCAATGAACTTGCGAAATATTACATTCCGTTTAGTATAGCCTCGCCGAGGTGAAAAATGTGAAAATTTTCGAACTGCTTCTCCTCGGAAACCGTTGGGCCGATTGAAGTCAAATTTCATATGGAGCCTCTATGGGATAAGGGAAACCAAAATTTGCTCATGGGGTCCAGGTCACATGACCAAAATGGCCGCCAAGCCATATATGGTATGTCTGTCTGTCCGTCCGTAACCCGTTTGTGAAAATTGGTGATAGTGACTTAGCCGCTTGGAATATTTAAACGATTTTTGGCATACTGATAGATATCAATGAGATCTAACCAATGAATTTGCCAAATATTACATTCCATTTAGTATAGCCACGCCGAGGCGAATAATGTGAAAAAATTCGAACTGCTTCTCCTCGGAAACCGTTGGGCCGATTGAAGTCAAATTTCATATGGAGCCTCTATGGGATAGGGAAACCAAAATTTGCTCATGGCGTCCAGGTCACATGACCAAAATGGCCGCTAGGCCATATATGGTAAAAACCCTTCAAAAGTAGTCTTCTCCAGAACCACTATGCAGATTTCCACGAAACTTGATAAATAGCATCTGGGACGTAGGCCCATCATAAATTGCTAAAATGGTGACCCTGGGTTGACCTTGACCTTTTTTGTGCCTAGGTCAAACTTTGACACATATGCTTTTGTAATGGAAAAGTGAGAATGCATTTTATCCTGCAAACGATTCAGAATACAGTACTAAAGTATAAGATATATTTTTGCTACTTACGATAAGGCGCATTTATTGGGGGAACCGTTTTAGGTCCAGGTCACATGACCAAAATGGCCGCCATACCCATATATGGTAACACTCATAAAGCTAAAAGCATACGGCGGGT
This sequence comes from Lucinisca nassula, assembly GCA_963580285.1. Taxonomy (NCBI): domain Eukaryota; kingdom Metazoa; phylum Mollusca; class Bivalvia; order Lucinida; family Lucinidae; genus Lucinisca; species Lucinisca nassula. The sequence goes on from OY757024.1 coordinate 110,422,277, forward strand.
CGTGCACTTCAGCTGAAGCACTGGTTTCTCGATAATAATGTGTGTTTTCTGGACTTTCTTATCTTAGTATTGGTCTGAATGTATTTTTTCCTGGGATATTCATAAAATTTTGGAAAACAATGAATTTATTGGTAGGACGGTCCGGGCCATGATGATTAGTAACGTACAGTTTCCTTTGCGTGCTATTACTTATGATAATAGTAGACCAAGAGACCAATAGCTAGGCCAGAAGTGGAAGTTGCCCTTTATTTCTTACTTTTATATCCTTCTTTTCTAATGCCTGGTATTTTGACCGCTGGGGGAATGGTTATAGATGGGCAGTTAGTGCTGGATTCGGCCGTCAACCCACCGGCTGTTTGAAGATCATCTGCCACTATTACTAAATACTGACTATCGATTTAGAGGGACTAACCCGTCACAGGAACATTGCATGTGGATATCTGACAAAATAGAAGTAGAGGCAATGATCAGGAATCGATACAATTACCCACAGCTCCCATCAGAGACATTAAAGGGAAAGAAACACAAATATGAAGCAACAAACCCCAAGAGAAACACCAACAAAAGGACAGTCACTTTCCCACAAAATGGCCAAAAGGTTATCCAAAATAAAATAATGTAAGCGACACAATCACACAAAGACAAACCATAACAAAAATAAACCGCGACAGAAGAACCGCCTTGGAACGGTCAGCGGAAACGAATTCCGCTGTAGGGCTTAAATCGATTTTACGTGACCACAATTCTTCGCCCTTACTTCCGTCGCGATTAAGACAAACAACCTGTTCAGTCCGCATGAGGGCCTTCTGAAGCCCAACATACGAGTAGTCGTTTACTAGACTTAAACGACAACCATTTAGCTTAACAAATTTGGACAGAATACTGATCCTCGAGAAACCTTTATAAAACTTGATCACATAGTCATGCTATAAAGTGATTTTATTTAGTCTAAAAAGTGAGTATTCAAACAAGGTCAATACGTCGTTTGCAATCACAGTTTATTATCACTGCAGTTGTTGTTGATTTCACCGTTTTATCGTCATCGCATATAATATTCAAACAACCAGAAAACAACTTGTTTAATTTTTCCAGCACAGTAAACAGTTGTCCATTTGCTAGAGAGAGGTTGTTTGGCTTCTCTATCTTATTCTATCTTTATCATATGACGTCGCGCCTGAGAGTGTAATAACGCCATGTATTATTTTCAATAATCCACTAGTGGATTAAATATGCAAATTAGCTAGATACGTTCCGTAACGTTACATGTACGACGTCTTTAACGACGACGCGTTTACTAATGGCGGAATATTAACATTTTTGTAAGCAATCGTGAATAAAATAAGTTTTAAATGTCATATGATAAACAGAAGCTTGCATTCGTGCTCGTGTATTATTGAATTTATTAAACTCGTTGAGGAAAAGGGATAAAATGCTCGGCAAAGCCTCACATTTATCCCTTTTCCTCAACTCGTTTAATAAATTCAATAATACATGAACACTCATGTAAGATCCTCTATTTATACAATTATCAGTTGTATGGTTCTACTTCCATTATGATGTTTATTTGGTACTCACTCTGGGAAATTAAAGGTGGCAATAATGACTGTGGTGGAGGTTTCTGTAGCAAAATCAGGCTGCTTTTAGTTATCAATGTAAGACAAGTTTAATTATTTGCGTTTCATTATTGCTGTCCAAGACTACTATCCCCATTCCCGAGATGAAAAGAACGCCATGAATATAAATTGCCGCGACAACGCCGGTCCCAAAAATCATCGTAGCGAAAGTGCCTGGCGACAATGGTCTACGAGATCGCGAAAATAAACTGATTTACGTTGACATTTTAGTAAATCAAAACGTTTAAATCACGTGTTATGCACTTTTTAAGGTATACTCAGAACTAAGTCTTACATAGAAACAATTACCTGCATCTACATAACGCGTTTGAGAGATAAGAAAAAATAAGGTTTATCCCTGTAAATCACAGTTTTACTAGATAAAACTGGGGTTTAAGGGGGTCAAAAGTATAAAGGCGCATTTTCGTGATAGGCATTGCAGCCTCCGTGATTCGGTCTGACACGCGCCCTGCTGGTGAGAAGGAGGTCAATGGTTCGATCCCCGGAAGGTCCGGCAACATTGCTTTCCTGGAATTCATCATGAAAGTTTTACTACAGACATTCTCATTACTTCATCTGATTCAAGAAGGACAGTTGTCAGTTTCTGGCAAAAGTCTAGACCCACCCAGGAATCATTTCTTTAGTCACATATTCGTGGGAGACGCCAAGCTCTGCAACGGAAGGCCAGTTGATTTTTCTCCGGGAACTCCGGTTTTCGCCCACGCTGATTAAAGACTGGCTCGAAATTTTTGAGTGTGTTTTACAGTTCGTCCCACCAACAACACAGATTATACGGAGATGTAGGTTTAAAGACTCATCCGAAAGTCTGGAGAACACCGGCTATGAGACGAGTAGCAATAGCCAATACCCCGCGGAGGCTTCTCTCAAAATTAATGGAGTAATCTAGAAAGGGCCGTAAAAATCAATAAAAAGGTCACATTTTCGTTTAACACTTTCAAATGAATGACAGTGACCCAGTAACAGAACATGACTATTGCTAGATTTATCAGGCCTAAAAATTAGCTGTGTTTCCACTAACCCGACAGACCCTGCTTCAGACCCGCACCCTCCCCCCAACCCCGCCAGCCGTCTCTACTATTTTTTCAGTAAAAGAACGAAATAAAAATTAAAACATCGGCCATACCATTTTCAATTTCCAACCTTACCCAATGTCGTCTTTGCATTTTCCCATAGTAATTTCACGTTTTAAGTACATTTTGTAGTTGTTTTTTCATTTTTCTTTTTTTTTTATTTGCATTTAGTACCTTTCAAATTGCAGAGATGGACATGTTCAAAAACACATAAAAAATAAAGGCCCGACCCTGTTTTTCCGGGAGAAAAAATAAATTAATAAGACAAAAGTTTCTCCTACCTACCAACCATTTTTTTCAGCATGTTAGTAGAAACACAGCTCATCGCGAAAACACGCCTATATAACTTTGACCCCCTTGAACCCCACTTTTATATAGTAAAACTGGGGTTTACAGGGGTAAACCTTATTTTTCTTATTTCTGCTCTAAAATGTAGATGGTGGATATTCGTTAACACCGCCTAGAAATAAGAAAAATATCACTAGTTTTCATCTTAAAATGTTCATTTTTTTTTTCGGCGAAAAAGGTTACAATGTTTTTGCATAGGTGTGTTCTCGTAATGTATTGTTTTACGCCTCATTTTGTTTACAGGATGCCATTCTTTGGTGCAAGTATGTCTTCAGCACGCTGTCAATTTTCGGCTGGTAAGTTGTCTAGCATTTCTTGTTTGTTTGATTTGAGGTTTAACGTCCCCGTCAACACTCTAAAGGTCATTTTGGAGACGTTGCTTCCAATTTTGTGGGACTTTTACCCGACATTTGGATGAAATGACATCTGAAGGCCTGTCGCCTAATGAAACCAATAGGGTTTATTAGCATGGACGGACCGCCTCGCACCGCGGTTCCTGGACAGGCTTAGATCCTCTAAGCGGTTTACCAGTACTAGTGTGCGGGCCGGATTCAGCTCTGCGTGGAAGCATCATGCAGCCCATATATTTCTCCAAGCCCCTATGGGCGGGGGCCTAAGTATTTCTTGTTACAACCCAGCAAGCAAAGGCTGTCGGGCCAACGTCGGGATTTCAGCCCAACGATAGTAGGGTGATTTTAGTTGACTGGGTAAACATTACGCAAACACGCCCATACAAATACATTGCCACTTTTATCGCCGAAAAAATGGAAAATTTCATGATGAAAAATAGTGATATTTTTCTTATTTCCGCTCAAAATATAGATTGTGGGCACTCGTTAGAACCACCTCGTTGAGGTGGTTCTAACGAGTACCCACAATCTAGATTTTAGAGCAGAAAAAAGAAAAATAAGGTATACCCCCAGGAACCCCAGTTTTACTTTATAAAAGTGGGGTTCAAGGGGGTAAAAATTATATAGGCGTTTTTGTAATGAGAAATTAAAGCACTGAGCGTACTGGTGGTCGATTGCATTACGCAAACACGCATATACAAATACATTGCCACCTTTATCGCCGAGAAAATGGAAAATTTTACGATGAAAAATTGTGATATTTTTCTTATTTCTGCTCAAAATAAAGATTGTGGGTACTCGTTAGAACCGCCTCGATAAGGTATACCCCCAGGAACCCCAGTTTTACTATATAAAAGTGGGGTTCAAGGGGGTCAAAATTATATAGGCGTGTTTTCGTGATGGTCCCTGGGTGTAGGCTGAGGAAATAGTCCTGGACTGAAATTTAAACTGTTTCGTTTAACCATTCAATTCCATATTTTTAAGCAAACAGTGTAGACCCTGATCAGACGCCGCGTTCCGCGACGTCTGTTCTGAGTCTTCACTTTTTTGCCAAGCCCAACCCATGATTCTAGTCCCAGATTCTATAGATAAGCCACTTAATAGTTCGTCTGTCACCACTGCCAATAGCCAATCTTAATCACATGCGAGAAATGCTACTGTTTGTTTCTTCTAAGATGGCTGATGAGACCAATTCTAGATTAAATTAATTAATCTCGTTGAGGAAAAGAGATAAAATGCATGGCCAAGCCTCGCATTTTATTCCTTTTCTTCAACTCGTTTAATAAATGCAATAATACATGAATTATTTCACATTATATGGAGAAAAGAAGCCATCCCTCAAAAATTCAAGGATGGATCAATTATCCATCTATTCAAACGGAAAGGGAATTCTTGCACACCAGACAAGGAAATCCGTGATTTTACCCTGGGATAGAAATTTATGTTCTGACCCTGGTGTTCCGACCCAGGCAACTAAAATAAATGCGCTTCAATTCTATTCAACTGCCGGAACTACTTCCGCACTACTTTTATTTTGTAAACAATATACATGTGCGAGCTGTCAAAACTAACCGGAGGTGTTGTGCAAGAAAAATAATCCAATATGGGGTTCTGTTGTAGATGGGCGTTTCCAACCCTCGGGATGACCGTGCTAAGCGAAACCTCGGCGTAGCCTCGGTTCCGCTCAGCACGATCATCCCTCGGGTTGGAAACGCTCATCTGCAACAGAACCCCATATCAGATTCTTATATTCTCAGGACTGTGACAATCATAATGCCATATCTCTTTATTGGCAATTGCTGGGAAGGTCCTTGCAGGAGTCCTACTTAAACAACTTCTACCAGAAAGCCAGTGTGGATTGAGAAATGTCAGATGAACAATTGGCATGATCTTCACAGCAAGGCAGCGTCAAGAGATTTGCCAGGAATAGAGCATGGACCTTAACATGACCTTTGTTGACATTACCAAAGCTTTTGACACAGTCAGTCGTGAGGGTCTTTGGAAAATTATGAAGTTTCGCTGTTCAACCAAGTTCTTAACAATGGTGAGGTAGTTCCACGCTGGTATGCTTGCAATAGTCCATAATGATGGTTATTATTCTGATCCATTCCTTGTGACTAGTGGAGTCAAGCAAGGCTGTGTTCTAGCCCCAACGCTTAAAAAATCAGCATGATGTTCTCTGCCATGCTCACAAATGCTTTCCAAGATGGTGACAATGGTATACCTATTATTTATCGCTTTGCTATGAAGTTATGCAACCTTAGAAAGTTGCAAGCCAAACCCAATGTACAGACAGAGGTGCTAGATGAGTTCCTCGTTGCTGATGACATGGCAAGTGGTTCTCTAACAGAAGAAAACATGCCGATACCGCTCTTACCCAGCACTCCGACCTCACAGCAACTATGATCTATAAATAACCGTCATTCAAACAAGTCAGTGATAGTCACTTGGACTTAAGCAGTGAAGAGCTTGTTTGCTTAGTAACTTTGGGTCGAGTAACAATCGACCATAAAATGACGTATATAGAGGATCTTACATGAGTGTTCATGTATTTAATTTATTAAAGGAGTTGAGGAAAAGGGATAAAATGCGAGGCTTTGCCGAGCATTTTATCCCTTTTCCTCAACGAGTTTAATTAATTCAATAATACATGAGCACGAATGCAAGATTCTATTTATCATATGGCATTTAAAACGCATTTTATTCACGATTGTTTACACAAATATCAATGTCCCGCCATTAGTAAACGCGACGTCGTTAAGGACGTCTTACATGTAACGTTACGGGACGTATCTAGCTAATTTGCATATTTAATCCACTAGTGCAGTATCGAAAATGGCGTTATTACACTCTCAGACGCGACGTCATATGATAAACCCTTTTATGATATGACTTCGCGTCTGAGAATGTGACAACGACATTTATCATATGACGTCGCGTCTGAGAGTGTAATAACGCCATGTAATATTTTCGATAATCCACTAGTGGATTAAATATGCAAATTAGCTAGATACGTCCCGTAACGTTACATTTACGACGTCCTTTACGATAGCGCGTTTACTAATGACGGAATATTGACATTTTTGTAAACAATCGTGAATAAAATAAGTTTTAAATGTCATATGATAAACAGAATCTTGCATTCATGCTCGTGTATTATTGAATTTATTAAACTCGTTGAGGAAAAGGGGTAAAATGCTCGGCAAAGCCTCGCATTTTATCCCTTTTCCTCAACTCGTTTAATAAATTCAATAATACATGAGCACTCATTTAAGATCCTCTATGTATTCAATTCGGTAATCCACTTGTGGATTAAATATGCAAATTAGATATATAAGCCCCGTTCGTTACAAGCCTTAATACGGCGTCATTAACGACGTCGCGATTACTAATGGCGGAATATTGACATTTTTTTGTTAAAATTTCTGAATGAAATGCGATTTAATGTCATATGATAAAAAGAATCGTGCATTCATGTTCATGTATTATTAAATTTATTAATCTGGATGAGGAAAATGGATCAAGCCTCGAATTTGTCCCTTCCCGAGCATTTTATCCATTTTCCTCAACTCGTTTAATAAATTCAATAATACATGAACACTCATGTAAGATCCTCTATGTAAACGCCAATTTTCCCTGTACAATTTGCAGTTTATGACATAAACTTGTTTAAGATGTTCTTTACTTTTCAGAACCAAGTGAAACAAGGTCCAGAGATAAAACTGTTCATGATTCACTCAGTTTTAATGATCATAATCATTAAAATACCAACAAATCATGATTTTTTTCCAAGCTCAGATCAGCAGAGAATCCTATTCGTCACGCTCAAAAATATTAAAATGTCAACAGTTATTTGTAGTTTTTAATATCTATAAGCGGGTAAATTTTTTACGCAACTGAATTGAGCACGAAAATAAGTATTATAGCTCGGGACATTTTTTCACATACATCTGATGTTTATTTTTATTTTCAGCGTCCTCACTCTTTTCATTATATGGCTGTTTAGGAAACACTCAGAGTTTACACAGGTGAGTAATTACCCAGTCACCCCCGCCCATCGGGTCTTGGAGAAATAGATTTGGCTGCGCGGTGCTTCCACGCAGAGCTGAATCCGACCGCACTCTTGAGTACGGGTAAACCGCTTAGAAGGTCTATTCTTGCACACCAGACAAGAAAATCCGTGATTTTACCCTGGGATAGAAATTTATGTTCTGACCCTGGTGTTCCGACTCAGGCAACTAACCTATGTGCGCTTCAATTCTATTCAACTGCCGGAACCACTTCCGCACTACTTTTATTTTGTAAACAATATACATGTCAAAATTAACCGGCAAAAAAAAAAAAAAAAAAAACAAATAAAACAATCAATAAGAATGATAATTATTTGACTCATTTATTGTTAAATGACACTGAATACAGGACTTTTGTGTAAAATCTTAAAAAGAAGAAAAGAAATACTGTCTGTACTCGTTGTTCTGCTATTTGCTACAAAATAAAAAGGAAATGTTTGGGAGGTGATGTGCAAGATTAAGAATTCAATATGGAGTTCTGCTGTAGATGGGCGTTTCCAACCCTCGGGATGACCGTGCAGCGCGGAAACTTGGTTCTGCTTAGCACGGTCATCCCTCGGATTGGAAACGCCCATCTACAACAGAACCCCGAGGTTCCGCGCTGCACGGTCATCCCGAGGGTTGGAAACGCCCATCTACAACAAAAGCCAATATCAGATTCTTATAAGCCTACCCATGCAAATTGGTGCGGGTGCAACCAGTACATGAAATATATGGGCTGCATGATGCTTCCACGCAGAGCTGTATCCGGCCCGCACACTAGTACTGGTAAACCGCTTAGAGGATTTAAGCCTGTCCAGGAACCGCGGTGCGAGGCGTACCGCCCATGCTAATAAACCATTTTGGTTTCATTGGGAAGCATGTTATTTCATCTCAATGTCGGGTAAAAGTCCCACAAAATTGGAAGCAACGTCTCCAAAATGACCTTTACAGTGTTGACGGGGAGGTTAAACCTCAAATCAAACAAACAAACAAATCGACCAGTACATTGCACATTCTTTCGCCAGAAACTGACAACTTCCTTTCACAATGCATATACAGTCCCAAAGACGTCATCGTCACTGCCAAAATGCCGCCTACCATCGTCCATGCATATAAGCCCTTTTGGTTTCATCGGACGGCAGGGCTTGAGATGACATTTCATCTCCATGTTGTCGGGTAAAAGTCCCACAAAATTGGTAACAACATCTACAAAATGAGATAATAGTGTTGTGGGGGATGTTAACCCCAAAATCAAACAAACAAACGAGCCAGAACAACCCAGCACAGCCCAGAAAATAATTTTCGGAAGCGAATTGGCGAATTATGACCTATGATCAACAGTGACCCAGAGTCAAACGCGCAGAACAAACAGCCCCCACCCCGACCCCACGATTCAACAAATCAAACTGACGACATCTATGGGCATGTAAATGATATATAATGCTGTCGGCATAGCAGATTATCTTCGGAGATGTCACAAAAGCTCTGGGCACCATCAGAACTGGGCAGCATTATTAGGAAACTAAGAGAAACTAGGGGGAGGCTCAAAGCAGGTATCCTCTTGCTCCAGGACATACTCACAAGTTTGCAGAAGCTGCATCTGCTGAATACGGATTCAAATTTCTGCCTCTTTCCGGCAATCCTACTGATTTGGCACTATCCGATTTTTGCTTATTACCAAACGTCAGTCAGAACTGCAAAGACGGCAATTTGGCAGTGACGATGACGTCTTTGGGACTGTATATGCATTGTGAAGGGAAGTTGTCAGTTTCTGGCGAAAGAATATGCAATGTACTGGTTGAACGCTTATGTGATGAGCAAGCCTTACCAGGAAGTGTGATTAACTAAACTTACCGGCTCGATATGACCTGAACTGTGTTGATTGGGCCGTTTAACTACGAACAAGCAAACACAAACATGTTGCTTTATTTTTGTTTTTCAGCGCATGATTGCAAACCTTACCGTGGCTTCCCTGCTGCTAGCTAGTGCATATATCATTGTAAGTAAAAGAAAAAAATGAGAGAAAGATGAAAGAAAGAAAGAAAGAAAGAAAGAAAGAAAATGGGTTAATAGGTTTTTCAAATAGTACCGGAGAACGCACCGATAAAACATGTAACACTTTACTTTCGTTTATATATAGCATTTCATAAAGATGACATCACGTAAACGTAATCAAGCTGGGCAAATAAATACCTTTAACTCAATTTTATATAGGGTGTATACAACTTGGGGTTTGAAGGTAAACGCGGAATGTGGATACTCGCTAAAACCGCCTCATTGATCCGATTCTAAAGAGCACCAGCCGTTTTATCAAAAACGTTATATTATCATATAACGTCGCTGTTATTCATGTCATAAACACGTTCATTATATGACGTCGTTGATAAGCAGTAGATAACGTCGTGTAATAAAAAAAAGAACGATAACACGTATAATAACACTTATGCGGGATTAAGTAACGTCACGACGACGTCTATGTCAACAACGCATTTTTTTGTGGAAAAATTGCCAGATTCAAAGGCGATAAAATACAATTTAAAGTGGTCATATGATAAGTAGAATATTACACTCGTGGTCATTTTATATGACATTTTTGAAACTCGCCGAAAGCTCGTATCAAAAATATCATATGAAACTACTCGTGTAAGATACTCCATATCATAAAACATGATTACAGGTACGTGACGTCATGACGTTGTCCATGACAACCCTGTGATTTCTTTGGTGTTTTTTCGGCGATGAAACCCGATTTAATTCGTTATATGATAAACGGAATCATACACTCGTTGTCATTCCATATGAAATTTATAAAACTCGGAGGCACCTCACGCAAACATTCCTATATAATTCTAACCCCTTGAATCCCTATTTTATATAGTAAAACTGGGGTTCACAGGGGGTAAACCTTACTTTAAAGAGCCTACTTTTCTTTTTGTCTGCTCTTAAATATAGATTTGTGTACTCGTTAGAACTGCATCGAGGCGGTTCTAATGAGTACCCGCAATCTATATTTTGAGCAGAAATAAGAAAAATATCATAATGTGTCATCTTAGCGGATTTTTCATTTTTACTGCGGTAAAATTTACAATGTATTTGAATTGGCGTGGTTTCATAATGAAGTCTAAGACAAAATGACAAGGTCTAGCCCAGAGTGTAAAAACATTTTTTCATGCTCAACTCAACTGAGCATGAAATTTGTTACGCTCATAATAATTAAAAAATACAAACAAATCAGGCAATTTTCCTCCTCATATCAGCAGAGAATGTAATTTATCCTGCTCATAAATTTTAAAATGCCAACATTTGTTGGCATTTTAAAATTTATAAGCAGGATAAATTTCATGCTCAAGTGAGTTGAACATGAAAAAAGTTTTATAACCTCGGGCCCTGATTGGGCAAAAAGAGAATCCCGTATAAATTCGGGCATCCTTTTTCTTTCAATCTTAGTATCCATATACACAATGCTGACCTTGGACCGACGACACTAGGGACGCTTATAATATGGCCAGGATCCGTGGTGCCTGTGTTGTTAATTTTCTCCCTTAAAAACACTGGACCGATTGAAACCAAAGTACACGGTAAACATCAATTGGACAGGGGAACGACAGTGTGGGGGTGGACTCTGGGGCACAGAAACTGTCTGACCGCCATACCCGTGTATGTTAGCAACATTTGCAAATCTTTTTTTTTCTTCATGTCTATTTGCTTTTCTTTACAGAGCGAATTAAGCCAGATCTCGACAGGGTTTTGCAAGTTTCAGGGTGCATTTCTACAGTACAATCGTATGTATCAGTTTGATGTTGACAGCCTTTGATATTTTCGATACAATAAAATAATTATAAGAAAAAAAAAAAAAAACAATACGAAAACACGCCTATACAAATACACTGTATACTCTATCGCCGAAAAAAAGAAGAAAATTTTAAGATGAAAAATTGTAATTATTTTCTTATTTCTGCTCAAAATATAGACTGAGGGTACACGTAAGAACCGCCTCATCGAGGCGGTTCTAACGAGTACCCACAATCTTTAATTTAGAGCAGCAATAAGAAAACTAAGGTTTTCCCCTGTAAATCCAAGTTTTACCATATAAAAGTTGGATTGAATGGGGTCAGAATTATATAGGCGTGATTTCGTAATTAAAAAAAAAAAATCATACAAAATGCTTAATATTGTATCAACGTATGTAAATTAAACGTACATTAAACGCCTTGATAGATAATAAAATGTTGATGACTATCGTATCCGCTCAGATACCCTTCCATCTGGAGATCCTTCCATCTCGAGATGTTAAAACAAGAACGACTTAACTGGCACCTTTTAACAGCAGATACGTTTCGCATCTGAATTGTGTGTGGCTTAGAAACACACGCAATGTCTGGGCTATTAATGTCTTTTACGTGTAATCGAGATTTTAAAGCTGTTTAAGGCATTTGTTAGCAAATGCTCTTTTTTAACATATAAGCGATTAAACAGCTGTGATTAAAGAATTGAGGGAATTCTGATTGTTACGAACTGCACAACACCCGCTTTTAATACCTGTATATATGCAGTTTAGCTATTGAAATGTGCCCCTGAAAAAGCTTCGACATGTATTAAATCCTGTGCATTTGTACGGGGAATTACCTTTGACCTCTGGCTGTAGATTATGATAACGGTTTCGCTGAATATTCTTCGTGACAAGTGTGTCTGATTATGGTATCAGAACGACAATTTGTCGTTCTGATACCATAATCAGACTCATTTGGTACCATTGGATTTAATCATATCCGTATTGCTTTCTTTACAGTTTGGACTGTTATGTTATGGTATATGTGTATCATGTTCAACCTATTTTCCAATGCTGTCTGGGAAAAACCGACGGAAAATCTCGAAAAGTAGGTCAGCATTGTTCACATAGAGTTTTGATGAGTAAGAAAGCCATCATGAGGACTGAATAAAGTATTTGTCTACACCACGACGGAACCAAGGACAAGCATCACGAAAAGACGCCTATATAATTTTGACCCCCTTGAACCCCAGTTTTATATAGTAAAACTTGGGTTTCCGGGGGTATACCTTATTTTTCTTATTTCTGCTCTAAAATATAGATTGTGGGTACTCGTTAGAACCGCCTCGATGAGGCGGTTCTAACGGGTGCCGACAATCTATATTTTGAGGAGAAATAAGAAAAATATCACAATTTTTCATCTTAAAATTTTCATTTTTTCGGCGATAAAGGTGACAATGTTTTGGTATAGGCGTGTTTTCGTAATGGGTTGTGGCCACGTAGAATCGATTAAAGCCCCACTCCACAGTGAAATGATTTTTACTGACTATTCCAATGCGGTCTCCTGTCGCGGTATATTTTTTCTTATAGTTGGTCTTTGCATGTGTGTATTACTTATATATTTTTACTTTGGATAGTCATTTGGCATTTTTTTGGGGAAAGTACCTGACCTTTTGGCTCTGCACTAAGGATTTCGTGTTTCTGTCCCTTTGGTGTTTCGGATGGGAGGTATAGGGGTAATTGCATCGATTCCTGACCAATGCTTACACTTCTATTTGGAGACAACAGGACACTTTACAGAATATCACTACCATGCAAATAAGTATCTTCCAGCCGATACCTAAGTTAATTGGCACACGGTATTGATATATCAATAAACAATAATTATACGGAGATGGACGACTACTATCTGGTCTGGCCCATCGAGGTTTAACTGTCGGTTTTCTTTGCTTTCATTTTTTTCTTACTGTCGAGTCATCAGCGTTGTTTCATCTCTGTGGTTGTTTGGTGTTTATGTTATCGGAGATGTTGCACTGATGAGTTAGGAAGCCTTCATGCAGACTGAAAAATCGCGACGGAAGTAAGGGCGAGGATTGCGGCCGCGTAAAATCAATTAAAGCCCCCTCAAGTGAAATTCTTTTCACTGAACGTTCCAAGGCGGTTTCCCAGGGAAATAATTTTCACTGACATCTTCAAGTCGGTCTTTTTGTCGCGGTTTATTTTTGTTATAGTTCGTCTTATATGTGTTTGTTTTGGATAGCCAATTGGCCATTTTGTGGGAAAATAACTGTCTTTTTGGCTTTCCGCTATTGATGTTTCCATTAGAGTCTAGTTATTTCATGATAGTGTGTCTTTGCCTTTGGTATCTCTGATGGGAGCTGTGGGTTAATTGTATCGATTCCTGATCAGTTTCTTCACTTCTATTTTTAGCTCACCTGAGCCGAAGGCTCATGTGAGGTATTAGTATACCACGAGCCGGCGTCCGTCGTCCGTCGTCCGTCGTCCGTCGTCGTCCGTCGTCCACACTTTCAAAGAAGTATATCTCCGGAACCAGTGGGCCATTCTTGATCAAATTTCATGTGAAGCATTATCAGGTAGGGGGAAAGGCTGCATACTGTTTTCGGGCAGATCGGATTGGAACTCTGGTTGCCATGGCAACAAATAGCTCCCATAGACTTAACATAGGAAAAAGTTTGTCATCACTCTAGCTCCGCCAATTTTTTTCTGATTATCTTCATTCTTGCAGATAACGAGGACAGGCATGAAATCTCGATCAAGTTCGATTTTGGGCTGAATCGGATTATTCACTCAGGAGTTACGTGCCCTTGAGCGTTAGGAAAAAGCTTGTCATCACTCTAGCTCCCTCAATTTTTTTCTGATCGACTTCATTCTTGCAGATAACGAGGACAGGCATGAAATCTCGATCAAGTTCGATTTTGGGCTGAATCGAATTATTCACTCAGGAGTTACGTGCCCTTGAGCGTTGAAAAAATTGCCTATTGACTTAACATGGGGAGAATGTTGTCATCACCGTCGCTGCTTCAATTATTTTCAGATTGGCTTTATTCTTGCAGATAACCAGCACAGCCATGAAATCTCGGTCAAGTTCGATAACTGGCAGAATCAGATCATTCACTTAGGAGTTACCTGCTTTTGTGTTTTTACATTAGGGTTAATGGGAATTTCAAAAATGTATATCTTAAAGACTACTTGGCCAACTTTGATCAAATTTCATGTGTCGCATTATTGGGCAAGTGGAAAGGCTTCATTAGATTTTCAGGCAGATCTGAGTGGAACTCTGGTTGCCATGGCAACATCTAGCTCCCATAGACTTCACATAGGAAAAAGCTTGTCATCACTCTAGCTCCGTCAATTTTTTTCTGATCGACTTCATTCTTACAGATAACCAGTACAGGCATAAAATCTCGGTCAAGTTCGATTTTGGGACGAATCAGATAATTCACTCAAGAGTTACGGCCCCTTGAGCCCCCTTAAAATTGCCTATCGACTTAAAATGGGGAAAATGTTGTCATCACTGTAGCTGCTTCAATTTTGTTCGGATTGGCTTCATTCTTACAGATAACCAGCACAGCCATGAAATCTCGGTCAAGTTCGATAATTGGCATAATCGGATCATACACTTAGGAGTTACCTGCCCTTATGCATTTTTGCATAAGGGTTAATGTGAATTTCAAAAATGTATATCTTGAAGACTACTTGGCCGACTTTGATCAAATTTCATGTGTAACATTATTGGGCAAGTGGAAAGACTGCATAAGGTTTTCATGCAGATCTGAGTGGAACTCTGGTTACCATGGAAACATATAGCTCCCATAGACTTAACATAGGAAAAAGCTTGTCATCACTCTAGCTCCGTCAATTTTTTTCTGATCGACTTCATTCTTGCAGATAATAAGGACAGGCATAAAATCTCGGTTAAGTTCGATTTTGAGCAGAATCGGAATATTGACCTCGGAGTTACGTGACCTTGAGCGACAAAAAATTTGCCCATAGACTTAACATAGGGAAAATGTGACTACGATAGCGACTTGAATTTTTTTCAGATCAGCTTCAAACTTGCATGTAACGAGGACAGACATAAAATCACGGTTAAGTTCGATTTTGGGCCGAATCGGATTATTTGCCTTGGAGTTACCTGCCCTTGAGCATGAAAAAATACGTTGTGACCACGATAGCAACTTTATTTTTATTCAGATCAGCTTCAAACTTGCAGGTAACGAGGACAGGCATAAAATCCCGGTTAACTTCGATTTTGGGCCGAATCGGAATATTGACCTCGGAGTTACGTGACCTTGAGCGACAAAAAATTTGCCCATAGACTTAACATAGGGAAAATGTTGTGACTACGATAGCGACTTGAATTTTTTTTCAGATCAGCTTCAAACTTGCAGGTAACGAGGACAAACATAAAATCTCGGTTAAGTTAGATTTTGGGCCGAATCGGATTATTTGCCTTGGAGTTACCTGCCCTTGAGCATAAAAAAATACGTTGTGACCACGATAGCAACTTTATTTTTATTCAGATCAGCTTCAAACTTGCAAGTAACGTGGACAGGCATAAAATCTCAGTTAAGTTCGAATCGGAATATTGACCTCGGAGTTACATGACCTTGAGCGACAAAAATTTGCCCCTAGACTTTACATAGGGAAAATGTTATGACTACGATAGCGACTTGAATTTTTTTCAGATCAGCTTCAAACTTGCAGGTAACGAGGACAGACATAAAATCACGGTTAAGTTCGATTTTGGGCTGAATCTGATTATTTGTCTTGGAGTTACCTGCCCTTGAGCATACAAAAAATACGTTGTGACCACGATAGCAACTTTATTTTTATTATCAGCTTCAAACTTGCAGGTAGTGAGGACAGGCATAAAATCTCGGTTAAGTTCAATTTTGGGCCGAATCGGAAGATTGGCCTCGGAGTTACGTGACCTTGAGCGGCAAAAAATTTGCCCATAGACTTAACATAGGGAAAATGTTGCGACTACGATAGCGACTTGAATTTTTTTCAGATCAGCTTCAAACTTGCAGGTAACAAGGACAGACATAAAATCTGGGTTAAGTTCGATTTTGGGCCGAATCGGAATATTTGCCTTGGAGTTACCTGCCCTTGAGCATAAAAAAATAAGTTGTGACCACAATAGCAACTTTATTTTTATTCATATCAGCTTCAAACTTGCAGGTATCGAGGACAGGCATAAAATCTCGGTTAAGTTCGATTTTGGGCCGAATCGGAATATTGACCTCGGAGTTAGGTGACCTTGAGAGACAAAAAAATTTTGCCCATAGACTTAACGTAGGGAAAATGTTGTGACAGAAATAGCGACTTGAATTTTTAGCTCAACTGAGCCAAAGGCTCCAGTGAGCTGATAGTATACCAAGGCTCCGGAGTCCGTCGTCTGTCGTCTGTCCATCCGTCGTCCACACTTTCAATGAAGCATGTCTCAGAAGGCAGTCGACCAATCTTGTTTAAATTTTATGTGTAGCACCATTGGGCAAGGGGAAAGGCTGCATTAGGTTTTGGAGCTAGTCTGGTTCATTTGTTCCTTCATTCTTCTTTCTCTCCATATAGAGATAATAGACCAATGTTAAATTTTTAATCAAAGATTTCTCAGGAACTATAAAAGCTAGAAGCATCAAATTTGGTATTCAATAGAATAATGATGACTTATTTTGTGTAAGAGACATTGGGCTTTCTCAGCTTATTTGTTCATCTGTTCTTTCAGTCTTCTTTCTCTCCATTTTGACCAATGTTAAATTTTCGTCAAAGATTTCTCAGGAACTATAGAAGCTAGAAGTCTCAAACTTGGAATGCAATGCAATAATGATGACTTATATCCTGTAAGGGTCAATGGGCTGGATTCTATTAGCAGATTTAGTAGTCAAGTCTGTGAATTGTTAAAACTTAAGTTCCTCAGGTGAGCGGTTTAGGCTCATTGAGCCTCTTGTTATTATTGCCGCACTTCTATTTAATCAAAACATAATTATTAGGACACCGAGCCTTACAATTAAGCCTTTTATAGAACACATTTAACGTCACTACTTCTGATAATCAGGGAATGTTTGGCGTCAGTAAAATGTCTCCTTGACCTTCTTCATGGTGTAATTTATATTTTCCTTTCCTTTGGGATCATTGACCATTGTGGAATTTTGAAAAATATTTGAGGGTCACTGATTAGGCCTAATTGGCCGAAACTAGCTAGTCTGGGCCCATAAAAACTTGTACACACCATAAATGTTTCATTGCACATTGATATTTCGTTGGCTTATGACCTACATGAGTGACAGTTTTATCGAAGTCAGGACACGAGCAAAATCAACACAGAAAAAAATCTTTAATACTACAGAAGAACTTCGATGGCTCGAACACCGATGGATGTGTCGAACCCATTCTTGAGCCTCTATATAAGAAAAAATGGGGGATAACTGAGGAGATTTTAGTCTTTTATCTTGCAAATGTATGCTGTGTGTACTTATTAGAATTGCCTCGATGAGGCGATTCTAATGAGTACACACAGCATGCATTTTCATTATAGAACACCGAAAAGATGTCTAAAAGTATCTTGTTGTGCCTCCTGACAGTAACCTCAGTGGCTCGAACTACCCCTGTCTCGAACAGATTTTCGAGGTCCCGAAGGTGTTCGAGCCATTGAAGTTCGACTGTACATGTACAAAAAGGCCTAATTGGCCGCAACTAGCTAGTCTGACCCAGAAAACATGTACACTCCATACTTTCAGCTCTGCGGTGTATTCCTTGTATCCAAAGGAGAACTCTTTTACAGAACACATTTTACTCTTTGCCAGAAACGAAAACATCTAGGCAATCTTATTTGTGTTTTCAGGGTTTATATGGTTATATGCTGGGTATTTCCGCTTCTCATGGCTGGACTGCCATTTATTGACGATGTGTATGGTCGCGCAGGTTCCTGGTGGTAAGTTTGTTATAGCTAAGGACACTGTAATTTATTGACAATAGATGTCCTGGTAACTGAGTCGGATGTGCAACGTTCTGTTAAGCAGGTAGCGCCACATGGCTATTCAAGTCATGAAACACTCTTTCTTTGATCATAAAATATGTTCAATGGCCGTTCTATCAAATTCCACCGTTTTAGTGCTTTATCCACGCGATATATTGTAAAAAATCTGATGGCAAGAACTTACCGTCGAGTTTAAATGGACCAAGCCTAAAGACACTACCTACTAGCCGACGGCGTTATAAATTTATGACATAACGCATGTTTTTAAATTCTATTCAGATCAACCCAAACTGTTACAAATTTTGTAACAGTAAGTAAATTTTGTTCAAGTTGCAGACTATAATATGAGCTTTTCTAATAAACAAATCATTTTTCATTTTTTAAGTGTTTTCCTCACCGAATTTTTATCTCACCTTATATACCTAACCGCACGATAGGGGTGTAGTAGTAATGCGTGCTTTCCGGTGTCCATCCGTCCACACCATTTTCGATCGATAACTTGTGTTTTTTCATGGATTATTTTTTTCTTCAAATTTTGTTAACATATTTTTACTGGGGAAATGTGGTTTGAGATTGCCATTGGGCAAAATCCGCCAACTTTCGACTGGGCGTCTCCGATCGATAACGTGAATATTTTTTTCACTGGTTTTCTTCAATGTTTGCATACAAATTGGTATTGGGAATGTGTCATTTGTGATTGTTACTGTTCAAAATCCGTTAATTACACATAGTTATGGCCGTCAACATTGAAAATGTTTGGACTCATTCCTTAACTAAACGGAATATATGGGTGAAACTTCACAAAAGGAAGCATTTCTAGCTAAGGACGATCACTCTAACCATCCTTGATCTTGAGTTATCTGCCATTGTCACTTCCTAAATAAAGTGTTTTGGGCGTTGCCGACTGATAACTTTACTAAATTTCACGGATTTTCATCAACGTTTACATATATATATATATATGGTTTTTGGAATGTGTGGTTTTGGGTTGTTAATTGACAAATCTGTTGACATTTGAAAGAGTTTTCCTTTCTGGTGCGACATCCCAATTAATTCGGTTTGACAGGGTGTTTTGTCATGTAACTGATTTCAACAAACGTAATAGACTTATTTATTAACTGCCAAACTTCTTGATCAGGGTTATCGGTATCATAAACTTTGCAAAATAGAAGTGGCGGCAATGATCAGGAATCGATACAATAAACCCACAGTTCCCGGGGAAAGAAACACAAACATAAAACAATAAACCTAATGGAAACATCAATAGCGGAAAGCCAAAAGGACAGTTACTTTCCAACGACATGGCCAATAGGCTATCCAAAATAAAATAATATAAGCGACACAAACACCCAAAGACAAAATATAACAAAAATAGACCGCGACAGAGGAACCGCCTTGGAACCGTCAGCGGAAACGATTTCCACGGGGGGGGGGGGGGGGGGGGGCTTAAATCGATTTTACGTGGTCACAGTCCTTGCTCCTACTTCCCTCGCGATTTAGACAAATAATTTTTTCATTCCGCGTGAAGGCCTTCTAACGCATCAGTGCAACATCTCCGTGAACACAAATAATCAAACAACCACGGAGATGAAACAACGGTGAGGACTCGACAGCAAGAAACCAGTGAAATGCTGGAACAAAAGAAAACCAACAATTAGACTCCAATAGGCCAAACCAGAGATAGAGCATCATGCAACAACAAACATTACCTTGAATTAGATCTCTCTAATTCTCAATAAGCCTTTACGCTGGGACCGTCATAGAATCTGAGGCCTGACCCACCAGCGTGCAATTAATGAGGGAAGCAAAGTTGTCAACCGTGAGTCGGTCAACTACCATGCATGCAGTCTGTTGTATAACATTTATGTTGTACCCAATCTTTTTATTACGAAGAGTGATTTTACGAAATTGGGTGCTGAAGTCATTGCAATCATATATTTTTCTGAATTTATATACTAAGTCACCATAAAATTCGGGTTCCGATAGATTTAAGTCCAATATTGAATTTTGAAATTAAATCAGAATGACTTCAATAAGATTTTGAAAAGGCTTTGCGTAGTTTATAGTACCGATAACCCTGATTAAGGAGTTTAGCCGTTAATAATTTATTACGAGTGTTGAAGTCAGTTACATGACTACACACTCTGGCAAATCGAATTAATTTTGAAATATAAACGCCAAAGGATGGCGCACGAGGAACATCACCATCCAAAAAACGAAAATTTACAATCTCAAAATCAAAATCATCGCGTTTATCATAAATTTTTCATGAAACAAACCCATCTACAATAGATAGATGTAAATCCAAAATTGGGCCTCGGTATCAGAAGAATTTGCTTTATTTAACTGCAGTTCTAGGGGTAAATTTGACTGATCAAATCATCGAAATAGGTATTATCAATATTTGATAAATCATCCAAATATCTAGAAGTGGGGCTAAAAGCTTCAATGATTTCAAACTGGTTTTCATCAGAAAGGGAGATCATGAAGTCTCTCTCATAACAAAAACAAAAACAGATCAGCCACAAGTGGTGCGCAATTAGTACCAATCGGAATACCCACAACTTGTCTAAATAACTTAGTACCCAATCTTATGTAAATATTGTCGAGTAGAAAGGTGAGATCTTCACACACTTTCTGATATGACCATAAAGTATAAGTTTCGTGCTCTTCAGAAGTGAATAAAGCATTTCTTACATTACATGCAAGATAGAGGGAGTCTTCCCTATGAAATGTCCATTCAATTAAATAATTAAGTTTTTCGTTTATAAGATTATTAGGAAGTGTAGTATAAAGGGTGGATAAACCATGTGTATACAGACTTGAAGCACGAAAATGCCTGGATTTCAATGTATTTAAAAGCAATATTATATCGCATGTATTTGATTGCAGTAAAACATGAAGTTAATAATTTGGAGAGTTCAGTGGTGGAACAACAGCTTGAATTTGCAATAAACCGTGCTTTGTATGTTCTTTTATGAAGTTTAGGTAAAAAGGACCATACAAAGCACGGTTTCTTGCAAATTCAAGGCTTAATTTGCTGTGGATACGGCCGGCCTGTTGGGGTATGTCATTTTTTTTTTGTTGTTGTTTCGGTAAACTTATTTCTGATCTCGGTGTTGGCGCTAGCACTCCTGGTGCCTGTGATTGTGGGAATTCAGTGTATTGCTGTCCTGCTGCTGGTCATATTGTTACTGGCAATTTAAAACTTATTCCTGATTCTAGGATATGTAATATAATTTCTAAAGGACCGAAATATCGAATTCCTTCCAAAATTTATTTCAATTAGTGTAGAGATGAAATCGCTGCTGCCTTGAATGAATTTGGTAATCGATGGTTCAAACGAACTCTATGTTGAGCACAACGCTCTCAAAGAATGGAAACATTTAGCATTTTGAAACTAGTCAACAAACGCATTTCTTTCTACTCTCAAAATACGAACTTATTACCTCATAAACCTAAGTCTTCTTTACGTCACATTAAACTAGGTTTTCAAGAATTTCGCAAGAAGTATGTTTTGGCTCCAGCAGATAAGGCCGCTGTGGTCGTTGTTCGACGGTTCCGTTATGTTAACGCTCTTCAGCAAGAACTTGGTGGTACTAAGGCCTATGCACTGCAACCTTTGTCTATAGAGTGGGCTTTAGTTGATGATCACCAAGTTTGCAGTTTATGTTGCAGAAAGGACAAGCTTACTACGTTATAAAAGTTGCCTAAACTTTATAAAAGTCCATACAAAGCACGGTTTCTTGCAAATCAAAGCTATTGTACCAGCACTGAACTCTCCAAATTATTAACTTCATGTTTTACTGCCATCAAAAATTATGCGATTAAATATTGCGACAAAGTCTTTGAAAGGTCAGGGAGAAATGTGTTTTGGACGATAAAAATTCTAACGAAGTTTTAGATAAATTAAATCCAGATATTTCCGTGCTTCAAGTCTACCTACTTACGATTTGTCCACCCTTTATATTACTCTTACTCACAATCTTATAAAAGAAAAACTTAATGATTTAATTGAATGGATATTTCATAGGGAAGACTCCATCTTGCGTGTAATGTAAGAAATGCTTTTTTCACTTCTGAAGAACATTAAAATTATACTTAATAATCATATCAGAAAGTTGTGACGCTCTCACCTTTCTACTTGACAATATTTACTTAAGATTTGATACTAAGTTATTCAGACAAATTGTGGGTATTCCGATGTGAAGAAATTGCACACCCCGTGGGGCTGATCTGTTCAAAAGTCTTCATGATGTCCCTTTCCGATGAAAACCAATCTGAAATCATTGAAGCCTGTAGCTTGATTTCTAGATATTTGGATGATTTCTCAAATATTGACAAAACCTATTTTGATGGTTCAATCGGTCAAAATTACCCCCCCCCCCCCGAACTTCAGTTCAATAAAGCAAATACTTCTGATACCGAGGCCCCGTTTTGGGATTTACATCTATCTATTGTAGATGTGTTTGTTTCTTGCAAAATTTATGATAAACGCGATGACTTTGATTTTGGGATTGTAAATTTTCCTTTCTTGGATGGTGATGTTCCTCGTGCAGCATACTATGGCGTTAATATTTCGCAATACAATCGATTTGATAGAGTGTCTAGTCAAGTAACAGATTTCAACACTCGTAATAAATTGTTAACTGCTAAGTAGAAGTAAAACAAAGATCAGGAATCGATACAATTAACTTACTCCACCCATCAAAGACACCAAAGGGAAAGAAACACAAACATTAAGCGACCAGGCCATAATGGAAACCTAAAGAAAGGAAGGCCATAAGGACAGTTACTTTCCCACAAAATGGCCATATGACCATCCAAAATAAAAAGACACAAGTGATACACACAGTAAGTAACAAACAACACAATAAATAAACCGCCACAGAAGAACCGCCTTGGAACGGTCAGTGGAATGATTTCCACTGGGGGGCTTAAATCGATTTTACGTGGCCACAATCCTCGCCCTTACTTCCGTCGCGATTTAGACAAATAATTTGTTCATTCCGCATGAAGGCCTCCTTACTCATCAGTGCAACATCTCCTTGAACACAAAAATCAAAGAACCACAGAGGTGAGACAACGGTGAGGACTCGACAGCAAGAAAACACTGAAATGCTGGAGCAAAAGAAAACCAACAGTTAGACTCCGATGGGCCCAACCAGAGGCAGAGCATCAGGCACCAACCAACTAAACCTCTTAATCGGGGTTATCGGTATCATTAACTAGGCAAAGCGTTTTCAAAATTTTATAGACGTCATTCCGATTTTATTTCAAAATTCAATGTTGAACTTTAATCTCTTCTGCAACAAGGTCTATCGGAACCCGAATTTTATGGTGACTTAGAATATAAATTCAGAAAAATATACAAATGCAATGAATTTAGCACCCAATTTCGTAAAATCATTCTTCGAAATAAAAAGATTGGGTACAACATAAATGTTATACGACAGACTGCACACATGGTAGTTAACCGAATCACGGTTAACAAATTTGCTTCCCTCTTTTATTGCACGCCGGTTGGTCAGGCCTCAGAATATATGACGGTTCAAGCGTAAAGGCTTACTGTGAATTAGAGTTTCCAATTTTCTGTGATGTTGGTTGGTGCCTGATGCTCTGCCTCTGGTTGGGCCAATCGGAGCCTAACTGTTGGTCTTCGTTTGCTCCAGCATTTCTGTGTTTTTTTGCTGTCGGGTCCTCACCGTTGTTTCATCTTTGTGGTTGTTTTGTTTTCTTTTTTGTGTGTTCACGGAGATGATGCACTGTTGAGTTAGGAGGCCTTCGTGCGGACTGAACAAGATATTTGTCTACATAATCGCGGCGGAAGTAAATGCGAGGAATGTGGCCACGTAAAATCGATTTAAGCCCCAACCCAGTGGAATACGTTTCACTGACCGTTCCAGGGCGGTTCTTCTGTCGCGTTTTTTTTGTTATGGTTTGTCTTTGAGTGTGTGTATCACTTTCATTATTATGTTTTGGATAGCCAATTGGTCATTTTGTTGGAATGTAACTGTCCTTTTGGCTTTGCGCTATTTACGTTGTTTCATGTTTGTGTTTCTTTCTCTTTGGTGTCTCTGGTGGGGCTATGGGTTGATTGTATCGATTCCTGTTCATCGCCTTCTCTTATATTTAGTTGATGACCACATTTGCCGTTCAGCCACCAAGTTTGCTGTATGTGTTGCAGAAGGCCAAGATAAGCTTCCTACGTTATATTGGTTGCCTTAACGTCACAAATGACTATACAAAGCACGGTTTATTGCAAATTCAAGCTCTTGTACCACCACAGAACTTTCAAAATTATTAACTTCAGGTTTTACTGCCATCAAAAAACACGTGATTAAATACTGCGACAAAGTGACCATTAAATCTTATCGCAATAGATAGATGTAAATCCCAAAACGAAACCTGTCGTGGCCAAGGAAACATGTTCTTACCACTTTAGGCTTGAGTTACCTGTCCTTGTATATGTGGCTCCTTTCACTATAGAATGGGCAGATTAAATTTCATAGACATATTGAATAAAAGAACTGAATGCACTAAAGCTTCTACAAAGCTCAAAATCAAAGTGAAGGCACCACAACTACAATAAAGCAAACAAGAACTGCTTCTCTGACTATTCTTCATTGAGTTAGCTGCCTTTGTCATTGCCTCAAAAGGAGTTTTGGTCTATATTTCTGTAGTATATGGAACCGCTTGATGAAATTTTACAGATGTACGAAGTATTAAGGTTGCCTATTATGGCAAAGAACATGAAATTAACCCTTATTATGCTGAATATTTCAGTACCTCCCCGATCGTCAGCCTTTTATGTTGCATGATCTTGATTTTTTATGGATTCAGAATCAGAATGGAAAAACAGTATAGAACCTGACCAGCTGATTTCCGAGGAGCCAGTTGGTCTGGATCTATACTGCTTTCAACAAAGGATATATCCGTGCTCAACATGCCGAGGCTTAAGCCCTTGAGTTTACCTGAAAAAAATGGTTCATTGCACGACCCGCAGAAAAAGCGACCGACTGAAGTCGGTTGATTTTCTAAGTGCCCTAAAATCAACGTGTCATTCTGTCATTCTGTCAGTCAGTCATTCTGTCAGTCTGTCATTCTGTCTGTCCGTCCGTAACCCGTTTGTGAAAATTGGTGATAGTGATTTAACCGCTTGGAATATTTAAAACATTTTTTGGCATACTGATAGATATCAATGAGATCTAACCAATGAACTTGCGAAATATTACATTCCATTTAGTATAGCCTCGCCGAGGCGAAAATGTGAAAATTTTCGAACTGCTTCTTCTCAGAAACCGTTGGGCCGATTGAAGTCAAATTTCATATGGAGCCTCTATGGGATGGGGGAAACCAAAATTTGCTCATGGGGTCCAGGTCACATGACCAAAATGGCCGCAAAGCCATATATGGTCTGTCTGTCTGTCCGTCCGTAACCCGTTTGTGAAAATTGGTGATAGTGACTTAACCGCTTGGAATATTTAAACAATTTTTGGCATACTGATAGATATCAATGAGATCTAACCAATGAACTTGCGAAATATTACATTCCATTCAGTATAGCCTCGCCGAGGCGAAAAATGTGAAAATTTTCGAACTGCTTCTCCTCGGAAACCGTTGGGCCGATTGAAGTCAAATTTCATATGGAGCCTCTATGGGATGGTGGAAACCAAAATTTGCTCATGGGGTCCAGGTCACATGACAAAAAATGGCCGCCAAGCCATATATGGTAAAAACCCTTCAAAAATAGTATTCTCCAGAACCACTGGGCATATTTCCACGAAACTTGATAAATAACATATGGGACGTAGGCCCATCATAAATTGCTAAAATGGTGACCCTTGGTTGACTTTGACCCTCTTTGTGCCTAGGTCAAACTTTGACACATATGCTTTTGTATTGGAAAAGTGCGAATGCATTTTATCCTGCAAACGATTCAGAATACAATACTAAAGTATAAGATATATTTTTGCTCCTTACGATAAGACGCATTTATTGGGGGAACCGTTTTAGGTCCAGGTCACATGACCAAAATGGCCGCTATACCCATATATGGTAACACTCATAAAGCTAAAATCATCCGGCGGGTCGTGCACTTCAGCTGAAGCACTGGTTCTTGTGTGTTGTTTCTGTACCAGGGATATTAATAATTATGTTCACTGTTTTATCAAGGCTTTTGGATACTAGATGTCCAATTTCTAAGGTTGTCTATTCTAGAAATACCTGAAAAAATGCATTATATTGGCCTTCAGTTTTGAGGTATCGTGCAGTGTCTGCGATGCTTTAGTTAACTTGAGATGGCTGCGTTCATTGATTGTGACCTTTCCTGAGTGGCATTTTCTTATTTTGTTTATTGCAGAAAGTTATCAAGTAATTGTGCTATTCAAGATCCAGTTGTTGAAAGTATTGTCAGCTTTTCGAGCTCGTGTTTATTGCTCTAGCTCTAGCAAGGACAATATCTGCTGTAGTCATTTCCCAAACACGCCTATACAAATACTTTGGAAACTTTACCGCCGAAAATACGAACATTTAAAGATGAAAAATCGTGATTTGTTCTTATTTCTGGTCAAAATATAGTTTGTGGGTACCCGTTAGAACTGCTTCATTGATCTATATTTTAGAGCAGAAATAAGAATAATAAAGTTTACCTCTGCAAACACTAGTTTCCCTTTGGTGTTTCTGATGGGAGCTGTGGGTTAATTGTATCGATTCTTGATCATTGCCTCCACTTATGTGTTTCACTATATAAAAGTGGGGTCCAAGGGTGTCATAAAATTATATAGGCGCATTTTCGTGATGGGTATTATTTTCTGATAAATGACAGATCTGAAGCGTTTTCTTTTGCAAACACTAATTTAATTCACATCTTGCAACATTATTAGCATATTTGCAACATTTCATGATCCAAGTTTTAACCATACGTAATCAGTGTCGTTAGTTTTGAATAAGTGGACCATGTCATCAGGATATCAAAATGATTTTTGGCAATTATGAAAACAGTGTAACTATATAATTTATTCCTATTATAAATGATACTAGGAATGGAAGAGAAATAAAAATCGTTTGCTTAATGTGCTCGCTAAAGGTCAGAATGTTAATTATTCTTCCATGTAAAAATTTAAATACTCTGGAATTATGTAGCAAAAAAATATGAGAAGCTGTTGCAAATACAAATGCAAGCCACATTTTTCTTGAGCAAAACTGAAGGTATGTTTGTCATATTAAATGTTCGTTACGGGCCTCCGTGGCCTAGTGCATAAGAGCGCTGACTCTTTACAGCTGGTGTGTGGGACTGTGTGGCGGCGGTAAAACGTCTCCCTGCCCTACATCATAGTGTAGATTATATTTTCTTGTCCTTTGGGATCATTGATTCCATTGTGGAATTTTGAAAATATATGAGGGTCACTGATGAGGCCTAATTGGCCGAAACTAGCTAGTCTGGCCCAGAAAACATGTACACTCCATATTTTTTCAGTTCTGTGGTGTATTTCTTGCTTCCAAAGGATAACCCTTTTATAGAACATATTTGCTAATTTTGGACAACTGGGTCGAAATTTTCGTTTTGAATTTGCAGCTGGATGACGAATGACTGGAAGTGGCGATTTGGAACGTAAGTATGATCTTTTAAGGAATATAATCATTTTCAGGCGTTGCAAATATCGGGGAAATCAATGCATATTAATGGCAAACAACTCTTTTAAAGGATTTTATCTTTTAGAGCGGGATATGTATTTTATTTCAAATCATTGGTAGATCGCCTAGCCGATGACTTCTGCGAAGGGAACCTAGAACAAGCAAGCAACCGATCTGTCCATTCCGTCTAATCAAAGAGATACGTTAACCATATATTCTGCTAAACACGACGACCCCTGCCATTACAAACAGTGTACATCAATATTAAATGACTTTGCAGCTATCTGATTAGGATGTTCACTGGGTTTGCCATGCAGTGTGTGAATTCATCGAATTCTTTCATCGATATCGTAAAATTTCGCAAAGGATTTTCTAACTTTTATAGACGAAGAACACCAACGAAACATTACAATTACATGACGGGAACCCATACATAATTCGCAGTTATAATAGACAAGCCAGTTACTACTTGTTGCATAGCAAAGGCGAGATGACCTTGTATTGGTCAGGAGAAACTTTACGTGGTAACTTAACCATGCAGTATAAATAATTTCAACCACAATTTCAATGCACTATTTCACATAATAATAGTTGAAGACTGATTTGTATCGCTGCATCTGGTTTGATTGCAAATCGGGTTTAACGGTTCAAGATCTTACTCATGATATCCTTCTGCTCTGACACAAATTGTTTTGGAGCTCTTAAACCTTAATCGTAATATTTAATCCATACATACTGGTTGTACTCTATTACTACTGGCTTAGGAAATCTGGAAGTGGTTCATGCTGAACAGTTTATAATGTATGCATATATTACACTGCAACTGAAGACTAATGTTGAAATGTCCCTCGTCCCGGAGTTGAATATGTTCTATTAAAGGATAATTCTTTGCAAGCAAGGACAACAGAACAGAAAACTGTAAAGTGTACAAGTGGTTTCTGAGCCAAACTTGCGAGTTTTGTCCATTTAAGTCTAATCAGTGACCCTCAGTTATTTTCAAAATTCCACAGTGGAAATAATGATCTGAAATGTCTATGAATTATACCCAACACTATAATGAAGGTTATGCTACAGTTTACTGTTGGTTTACATATACTACTGACCACCTATTCGCAAGTTCTAATATGTTAGTCGAACTTTAGTTGATGGTGTGCAGATAGTTCAGCATTTTATAATGCCTCCTGGTCACTTGCTATCTTGTTAGGCGCTACTCTTATTCTGCAAAATTGCTCAACAAAGCTCTGTTCTCTGACAGGCTTCTCTAGACAGGTTTTTAATTTTTTGGACCCCAATTTGATTTTTATCAGTCTTTGTATCGACTGCCTATTCAAAATTTGCAAAATTGCAGTATGTTTCCTCTGGCTTTCTTTGCCGGATCATTACAGGATCACTGATGAGGCTTTATTAGCCGAAACTACGTAGTATGACCCATTTTCTTTCTTATGAATGTTTTCATTGCTCTTAAAGGAACTCATTTTTTATTTTTATTTGCCTTCACTGCAGCTGGTGTTGTGCCGTGTGGCGGCCGTAAAACGTCTCCCCGTACACCAACCATAGTGTAGTTTATATTTTACTTTTGGTCCTTTGAGATCAGCGTGAATATTCTGAGAAATCAGAAAAAAAAAATGGTTTAGACTCATATTCTAGACAGGTTTTTCATTTTTTGACCCCAATTTGATTTATATCAGTCTTTGATCCTGATCTTTGTTTTACTTCTACTTTGTATCGACTGCCTATTCGAAATTTGCAAAATTGCAGTATGTTTCCTCTGTCTTTCTTTGCCGGATCATTACAGGATCACTGATGAGGCTTTATTAACCGAAACTACGTAGTATGACCCATCTTCTTTCTTATGAATGTTTTCATTGCTCTTAAAGGAACTCATTTTTGATTTTTATTCTCCTCGGTAACTTATCTAACTGTATTTCATGATACTTTGATTCCGCCACCAATTAGGCAAATAGACAAACATGATTAGGTGATAACTGACATACTTTCAATTTCATAAGTGCATTTAAAATCGGTTAAGGCAATGCTCAGAAATAGATCAATTACCTAAGACACCATACGGAAAGTAAACAGCAATGTGAAAACGTCACTAACGGAAAACCAGGCGAACAGTCACTATCCCCCAAAAATTGATCAAACGGCTATCCAACATAAAAAATTGTAGCAATACATACATGCAAAGACGAACTATAACAACAGTTAAACACACCAGAAAAAACGCACAGAATCGGTCAGTAAAACGTTTTTGTTTTTTCTTTACCGGGCGGCTTGAAATGGTTTTACGTGGTCACAACCCTCTCCTTGTGTTCTGTCGTGGTTTTCAGTCCCCATGAAGGATCCATTACTGATCAGCGCAACATCTACGATAACAAACAAAGCAAACAAATACAAAGATGAAACAGCCTGAAGGCTCTACAGCATGAAATAACTGAAATGCTGGAGCAAAAGAAAACCAACAGTTTGAAACTGGTGACAGATAAGCTATATGCAGACATTATGCTGCTAACTATGTATTTAGAATTGTGCTATATACAGAAGCGTCAAGTTAGTTATTTATTGAATGTAAAAAAATAACTATATAAAAGAAGGTAAATAGACGGTTTCTATTCGTTGAGTGGCTGCCAAGGCGGTTCTTCTGTCGCGGTTTATGTTTGTTATGGCTTGTCTATGAGCGTGTGTATCGCTTATATTATTTTGTTTTAATAGCCAATTGGCCATTTTAGGGGAAAGTAACTGTCTTTTTGGCTTTCCGCTATTGATGCTTCCATTAGGGTCTAGTTATTTTCGCTATTGGTGTTTCCATTAGGGTCTAGTTGTTTCATGGTTGTATTTCTTTCCCTTTGATGTCACTGCTGGGCGATGTGGGCTAATTGTATCGATTCATTGCCTTCTCTTCTATTTTTTATATGGAGCAACATGTTGTAAGTTGTATTTCATGTTACAGGTGGTATATATGGTCTATCCTGTCGATAGTTCTTGTGCTTGTATTTATGGTATGGATTCTCTACGCCTTATATAAGAAGGTAGGTTCTATCTCTGGTCGGACTCATCGGAGTCTAACTGTTGGTTTTCTTTTGCTCCAGCATTTCAGTGGTTTCTTGCTGTGAGTCCTCACCGTTGTTTCATCTCTGTGGTTGTTTGATTATTTGTGTTCACGGAGATGTTGCACTGTTGGCCATTTTGTGGGACAGTAACTGTCCTTTTGGCTTTCCGCTATTGATGTTTCCATCAGGTTTGTTGTTTCATGTTTGTGTTTCTTTCCCTTTGATGTCTCTGATGGGAGCTGTGGGTTGATTGTATCGGTTCCTGATCATTGCATCCACTTCTATTGTTTATGTAAACATCTGTGTCACAATTGATGAAAAATGTTTCCGAGGTCACCCGACCGGTGACAGTAGAAGATAGGCGTCATTGCTGTTATCCAGAGAGATGACATGGAGTACATTGGTATTTCATGTGGACAGCGAAGTCTCTTATCTCTGAACCTAATAACTTGTTGTTCATCCTCGTTTAAAAAGACATTCTCTTGAAACCCGGCTCATCTCTTTCTTTAAAGTGACGAAAGTATGTGTACCAAACAAAACCGTTTTAATCGCACGATACTAACAATGAACCAGTTATTTTGTTTTACACCTCAGTCTTTAAATATAATTTCAGAGCAAGCATATGGAAGGGCGAGATGAAACAAACACAAATGAAATTAATACAAGGTCGAGCTGACAAATAATTTGCATATATGAATAATCCATGGGTATAACACACGCGTGTGTGAAAAAAGAAGGAGATTTTTCTCATGTTTTTATCTATAGTTTAGTTTTTTTGGAAAGACTAATTAATGGTTGCTGCTAACTATGGCGACCCGTGAGGGCATCAGTCAGCATAAACACATAAACAATCTGTATTCAACCCCATTTTTTTCGTACAAAATAAGGGTTATCATTACTTGGACTATGCGATGTGATACGGAATATGAGCTGTTGCATTGAAAATGTCAATTATTTTTTTCCAGCCTAATTTCCATACCAACGCGAAAATTCTGCGACTTTATCCCGTAGTGTACTTTCTAGTCAACGTTTTTCCTGTGGCCAACAGGTACGAAGAAAATGCATTTTTTCAATCTACATGTTGCACTTTTCATTGCTCAAAATCGGCAGTTTTTCTGAAGAATATTTTAATATTTTTTTCTCATTTTACTTCAAACATGCGTTGTCGATGTGGCTTAGAACCGCCTCCAAAACCTATGTCTAGGAGCAAAAAAAAAAAAAAACACCAAAAAAAAAAAAAAACACACACAAAAAAAACACGCAGAGCTGAAACTGACCGTACGTAAGTACTGGTAAACCTCTTAGAAGGTCTAAGCCTGCCAATGCAAAGTCGTGCGTGTCAGACCGCCCATACATATAAACCCTATTGGTTTCATTGGGCGGCAGGGCTTAAGATGTCATATTAAGTCATCATCGGGTTAAAAATGCCAATGCAAAGTCGTGCGTGTTTATGCCTATAAACCATATTGGTTTCATTGGGCGGCAGGGCTTGAGATGGCATTTTATCTCAACATCGGGTAAAAGTCCCACCAAAAAGGAAGCAACATCTCCAAAATGACCTAAGTGTTATTGACGGGCACGTTAATTCCGAATTCAAACAAACAAAACTATATAGATAACTACGACGTTAAACAGGATGAACATCCTACATCAGGGCAGTGATGTCGTAACCATTTGTAGGTTTGCTGGCGTTTACTACACATAGGCATTTGTCACAAGTAGGCGCAATTGGTGCATTAGGTCATAAAAATGAAACAGTGAAATCTGTCTTAGAAATGTGGATCTTTCTTTAAATAATTCGACACAACCTGGTTTTGCAATGATGTCGGAACCACCATTGTTTACAGCGCCGAGTCAAATCTTGTGGCGAAGCTATCGAAACCTTTTCATTGTTTCTAGGTAAAATTAGCTCGCCGATGGGATGCAAATATTGTTCGTTACCAGCTGAAGTATGTTTTCTGAAGACTCATAATGTACATATCCAGTTTGAAGCATTTTATCTACCCTATTTACACCAATATGGCCGCTAATGAAATGGGTACGACATCTCCGCTACGACGTAGGTTGTCACCCATGTTAAATGTTAATCTAGTTTGCTGCCTTTGTTTATTTTACCTCCGATAGACTATGTCCCAGACACTGTTTTTATCATATGACCAATGTGGGCTCCTTGCTCTATATATCATATGAGGCCGGTAAGAAGACAACAGGCTGATCTACACTGCTCATATGTAAACATGCATTATTGCACGACCCGCAGAAAAGCGACCGACTGAAGTCGGTTGATTTTCTAAGAGTGCCCTAAAATCGCCGTGTCATTCTGACATTCGGTCAATCGGTCATTCTGTCAGTCTGTCTGTCCGTCCGTAACCCGTTTGTGAAAATTGGTGATAGTGACTTAACCGCTTGGAATATTTAAACAATTTTTGGCATACTGATAGATATCAATGAGATCTAACCAATAAACTTGTGAAATATTACAGTCCATTTAGTATAGCCTCGCCGAGGAGAAAAATGTGAAAAAATTCGAACTGCTTCCCCTCGGAAACCGTTAGGTCGATTGAAGTCAAATTTCATATGGAGCCTCTTTGGGATGGGGGAAACCAAAATTTTCTCATGGGGTCCAGGTCACATGACCAAAATGGCCGCCAAGCCATATATGGTCTGTCTGTCTGTCCGTCCGTAACACGTTTGTGAAAACTTGTGATAGTGACTTAACCGCTTAGAATATTTAAACAATTTTTGGCATACTGATAGATATCAATGAGATCTAACCAATGAACTTGCGAAATATTACATTCCATGTAGTATAGCCTCGCCGAGGCGAAAAATCCGTAACCCGTTTGTGAAGATTGGTGATAGTGACTTAACCGCTCGGAATATTTAAACAATTTTTGGCATACTGATAGATATAAATGAGATCTAACCAATGAACTTGCGAAATATTACATTCCATTTAGTATAGCCTCGCCGAGGCGAAAAATGTGAAAATTTTCGAACTGCTTCTCCTCGGAAACCGTTGGGTCGATTGAAGTCAAATTTCATATGGAGCCTCTATGGGATGGGGAAACCAAAATTTGCTCATGGGGTCCAGGTCACATGACCAAAATGGCCGCCAAGCCATATATGGTCTGTCTGTATGTCCGTCCGTAACCCGTTTGTGAAAATTGGTGATAGTGACTTAACCGCTTGGAATATTTAAAAAAAAATGCATACTGATAGATATCAATGAGATCTAACCAGTGAACTTGCGAAATATTACATTCCATTTAGTATAGCCTCGCCGAGGCGAAAAATCCGTAACCCGTTTGTGAAGATTGGTGATAGTGACTAAACCGCTTGGAATATTTAAACAATGTTTGGCATACTGATAGATATCAATGAGATCTAACCAATGAACTTGCGAAATAATACATTCCATTTAGTATAGCCTCGCCGAGGCGAAAAATGTGAAAATTTTCGAACTGCTTCTCCTCGGAAACCGTCGGGCCGATTGAA
Organism: Lucinisca nassula; assembly: GCA_963580285.1. Lineage (NCBI taxonomy): Eukaryota > Metazoa > Mollusca > Bivalvia > Lucinida > Lucinidae > Lucinisca > Lucinisca nassula. The sequence goes on from OY757024.1 coordinate 110,456,687, forward strand.
GTCAAATTTCATATGGAGCCTCTATTGGATGGGGGAAACCAAAATTTGCTCATGGGGTCCAGGTCACATGACCAAAATGGCCACCAAGCCATATATGGTCTGTCTGTCTTTCCGTCCGTAACCCGTTTGCGAAAATTGGTGATAGTGACTTAACCGCTTGGAATATTTAAACAATTTTTGGCATACGATAGATATCAATCTAACCAATGAACTTGCGAAATATTACATTCCATTTAGTATAGCCACGCCGAGGCGAAAAATCCGTAACCCGTTTGTGAAAATTGGTGATAGTGACTTTACCGCTTGGAATATTTAAACAGTTTTTGGCATACTGTTAGATATAAATGAGATCTAACCAATGAACTTGCGAAATATTACATTCCATTTAGTATATCCTCGCCGAGGCGAAAAATCCGTAACCCGTTTGTGAGGATTGGTGATAGTGACTAAACCGCTTGGAATATTTAAACAATGTTTGGCATACTGATAGATATCAATGAGATCTAACCAATGAACTTGCGAAATAATACATTCCATTTAGTATAGCCTCGCCGAGGCGAAAAATGTGAAGATTTTCGAACTGCTTCTCCTCGGAAACCGTCGGGCCGATTGAAGTCAAATTTCATATGGAGCCTCTATGGGATGGGGGAAACCAAAATTTTCTCATGGGGTCCAGGTCACATGACCAAAATGGCCACCAAGCCATATATGGTCTGTCTGTCTTTCCGTCCGTAACCCGTTTGCGAAAATTGGTGATAGTGACTTAACCGCTTGGAATATTTAAACAATTTGTGGCATACTGATAGATATCAATGAGATCTAACCAATAAACTTGCGAAATATTACATTCCATTTAGTATAGCCTCGCCGAGGCGAAAAATGTGAAAATTTTCGAACTGCTTCTCCTCGGAAACCGTTGGGCCGATTGAAGTCAAATTTCATATGGAGCCTCTATGGGATGGGGGAACCAAAATTTCTCATGGGGTCGAGGTCACATGACCAAAATGGCCGCCAAGCCATATATGGTCTGTCTGTCTGTCCGTCCGTAACACGTTTGTGAAAATTGGTGATAGTTACTTAACCGCTTGGAATATTTAAACAATTTTTGGCATACTGATAGATATCAATCTAATCAATGAACTTGCGAAATATTACATTCCATTTAGTATAGCCACGCCGAGGCGAAAAATCCGTAACCCGTTTGTGAAAATTGGTGATAGTGACTTTACCGCTTGGAATATTTAAACAGTTTTTGGCATACTGTTAGATATAGATGAGATCTAACCAATGAACTTGCGAAATATAACATTCCGTTTAGTATAGCCTCGACGAGGCGAAAAATGTGAAAATTTACGAACTGCTTCTCCTCGGAAACCGTCAGGCCGACTGAAGTCAGATTTCATATGGAGCCTCTATTCGATGGGGGAAACCAAAATTTGCTCATGGGGTCGAGGTCACATGACCAAAATGGCCGCCAAGCCATATATGGTCTGTCTGTCTTTCCGTCCGTAACCCGTTTGTGAAAATTGGTGATAGTGACTTAACCGCTTAGAATATTTAAACAATTTTTGGCATACTGATAGATATAAATGAGATCTAACCAATGAACATGCGAAATATAACATTCCGTTTAGTATAGCCTTGCCGAGGCGAAAAATGTGAAAATTTTCGAACTGCTTCTCCTCGGAAACCGTTGGACCGATTGAAGTCAAATTTTATATGGAGCCTCTATGGGATGGGGGAAAAACAAAATTTGCTCATGGGGTCCAGGTCACATGACTAAAATGGCCGCCAAGCCATATATGGTAAAAATCCTTCAAAAATAGTCTTCTCCAGAACCACTGGGCAGATTTCCACGAAACTTGATAAATGGCATCTGGGACGTAGCTCAAATGGTGACCCTGGGTTGACCTTGACCTTCTTTGTGCCTAGGTCAAACTTTGACACATATGCGTTTGTATTGGAAAATGTGAGAATGCATTTTATCCTGCAAACGATTCAGAATACAGTACTAAAGTATAATATATATATCTTTGCTCCTTACGATAAGGCGCATTTATTGGGGGAACCATTTTAGGTCCAGGTCACATGACCAAAATGGCCGACAAACCCATATATGGTAACACTCATAAAGCTAAAAACATCGTGGGTCGTGCACTTCAGCTGAAGCACTGGTTGAATTTATTAAACGAGTTGAGGTAAAGGAATAAAATGCTAGGCTTTTATGCCCTTTTTCTCAATGAGTTTAATAAATTCAGTAATACACAAGCACGAATGCAAGATTCTATTTATCATATGGCATTTAAAACAGATTTTATTCACGATTGTTTTATTAAAATGTCATTATTTCGCCATTAGTAAACGCGATGTCGTTAAGGACGTCGTACCTGTAACGTGACGGGACGTATCTAATTAATTTGCATATTTAATCCACTGGTGGATTATCGAATTTATTACATGGCGTTGCTACACTCTCATGTGCGACGTCATATGATAAATTCAGTTGTTTCATATTTACTGTATATACCCCCGTGTATAATTATGTGTCTCTAGGTAGAGCATTTTTCATATTCACATCATGCTTAAAGTTATACATGTATATATTTTTGTAGAATTCAGAATGCAATAGAAAACTTTAAAGGCCAAGACGGCTATATCTTTCCATTGTTGTTGTTACAGACCATATCGGGTCCACTTCTCGGTAAGAAAATATCTATCTTTTGACCAGATCCGATTCATATTTTGCTCTGACCATAATTAACATTTCTCACACTTCGTCTAAATTGTATGCACTGGGGTGCAGAATGTTAACCCACATTTTTGGGATATGGGCAAACTGTGTATACCCAAATCAGACGCGGCAGAACGCGACATCTGATCTGGGTATATACTGTTTACTCAAAGTACACGCGTTCGTTTACAACTTACCTCAAACAAAACAGACCTGCAAACCTGGACCCCCTATCATTGGTAATGGACCACTCCAAACTTATTAGGCAGGGAATTCCATTGTCATATATGGGTTAATGTGTCCGCGTGGCAAGATAAAAATTGTCTGCAGGATGAGTGGCCAGGTTAGAATAGAACTGTTCTGCATAGTCTAAGAATATAAAAATATTATATGGGTGTGAGGTGTGGATGGAAAAATCTGTCCGGAGGACCACTGTCCGGCATCAAGAGGCTTGCCGAGTGATGCTGGACAGTGATCCCGAGGGACGGATTTTTTATCCACCCCTCATACCCATATAGGATTCTTTTTCTTGCATACCTTCCAATTCTTAGCGCGGATTTTTAATGCTGCAGTGGGCCAATTTCAATCAAACTTATAAGAATGTTGCTCATCTAACCCTCTACCAAAATAGATAAAATAGTTCCGCTTCGATGAAGAAGATGGCCGCCAGAGCTGAAAATAGAAAACATCTTCAAATGACGACTCCTCCTACCACCTTGGGCCAATTTCATTCAAAATTCACCAGAATATTGCTTAGGTGACCCTTTTTCAAAGTATCTAAAACGGTTCCGCCCCGCTGAGCAAAGTGGCCGTCAGAGTAATAAAATAGAAAACCGTCAATAATTTGCTTAAAAAGTCAACTGCTCCTAAACCCTAAAACTTCATATGAATGTTGCTTATGTACGAACCCTCTACCAAAATAGCTACAATCTTCCCGCTCGGAAGAACAAAATGGTCACCGGAACCAAAACAACCCTTCTCAACAACAGCTTCTTCTACGAGAACGGTTGTGCTTTTATGAACAAGAGGGCCACCAGAGCTAAAATCGAAAATCTTCAAACGACACATCCTTCTATTCCTTTAATCAAATTACATTCAAACACTACAGGAATGTTGCCTAAGTGATCCTCTACAAAAATAGATTAAATGGTTCCACTAGAGTGATGACTAAGATGGCCACCAGAGCTAAAAATAGAAAAAAAAAAAAGAAAAACACTTTTAAATAATAACTTCTCCTATACCTTTGATCCGATTTCATTCAAGCGTCATAGGAATGTTGCTTAGGTGAGCTTCTACAGAATTAGTTAAACAGTTTTGCTCGGATGAACAACATGGCTGCTAGAGCTTAAAATAGAAATATATTTAAATGAAAAGTCCTATATCTTTGGTTCAATTTCATTCGAACTTCACAGGAAGGTTGTCTTCTAACAAAACGGTTTTGCTCTAATGAAAATAATAAAAAAAAAAAAATGGCTAGCAGACTTAAAAATTGAAAATTCTTTAAATGACCACCTCTCCTAAACTGTTAAGCTAGCTTACTTCAAATTTTGCCAGAATGTTACTTGGATGACCATCTATCTAAGGGTAACAGTAAAATTGCTGTTATGATTCATGGAATAAGAAGGCTGTCAGTTATCCAAATATCTTTCAGAAGCAATGTGACATCTTGAAATCAGGTCAGCGATTCAGGGCCATCCTGACCCATTTGATCTTATTTCTGCTGAAAATACAGAGTGTGTATACACGTTAGAACCGCCTCGTACCCACAATCTATATTTTAGAGTAGAAATAAGAAAAAAAAAATTAATAGTGTCGACAACTGATCATCGTCCTCACTTCTATTTTACCCTCCCTTGTTAACCCCAGTTCTACTATATCAAAACGGGATTCTAGGGTTCAGAAATATATAGGCGTGTTTTCGTGACGTCGAAATGTAGTTTTTACAAAAACAACTCTTAGATCTAAGCTCATCCATGAAGCGCATGTCGAAGACCTTGATCAGACTGTCGAACTCGTAGTCGGATCTGAGTCTTCGCTGGAAGCTCACTTTCTGAGAATACAGCTATCACCGTCTACCTGAAATCCAGGAAGAGTACTGGTGCGTCGATTGTCTCTGGATAGGCTGGCTGAGACATAACCTGTTTCGTTAAGCATCTACATGTATCTAAAAAAGATAAACAACCTAGTGATAAGTTGATTATTATTCTAAACAACAGAAACTGATCTATGGGGTAAGGATTCACTTTACAGTCGAATATAAAAAAGTGCTTCACGTTTCGAATTTGTCCCAGTCGAATACCGCCAGTCATACGCTGAGTTAAATGGATTAGTTTCAGTTAATTAAAATCTTTTTTCAATTTTGCCATACCAAACGATTGATAAAACGATTGAACTGACACAAAAAAACCGTCTTTGTACCAAATGGAATCTTCCTCCTTATATGTAGCAGGAGTTCATTTCAAAATTAAGGGATGACAGGTTGTGTTTTCTTCAAAATTTATTTGGAAAATGATTGAACTTATAGCAAACAGTGGAGGCCCTGATCAGACGCCGCGTTCTATTGCGTCTGATCTGGGACTGCCCTGTTTGCCAGGTACCCCTTTGGGGGTTTCTGGTACTGAATGGGTTTAAAGCCATTTAAGCACAAATGGTTGCACCTGATCTTACTCTGCTTTTTGCAGCGACTGACCCTTAAACTCCTGTACTGTTAACCAAGTCTAGATCCTGATCAGACAGCGCGTTCTGGTCTGGATCGACAATGTTTGCCAAGCCCAATCCTTGATTCCAATTCATATTCTACAGATAACTCTTGTACGCAACAGAATAACTTGACTGCGGTAAAAAATGTTAACGCTTCCAGTTTCCTGGATTTCCGACAAGTCACTGATGGACAGGTCAAGAGTTTCTGCTCTCTGTGACATTGGGTCGAGTGATATATGGGTAAAGGGACATCAACTTAATATACAGTCGAACTTCGATGGCTCGAACCCCTTTGGGGCCATGAAAATGTATTCGAGGCACTGGTAGTTCGAGCCACTGAAGGTCACTGCCAAGAGGCATAACGAGATACTTTTGAACATCTTTCGATGTCAGATAATGAAAATGTTTGCTGTGTGTACTCATTAGAATCGCCTCACCGAGGCGATTCTAATGAGTACACACAACACACATTTGCAAGATAAAAGACTAAAACCTCCTTAATCATCCCCAAACATTTCTTATCTTGAGGATTTCCCTAGGGGCTCAAGTACGAGTTCGACCCAGCCATGGGAAACGAGCCATCGGTGTTCGAGCCATCGAAGTTCTACTGTAGGACAAAGACACTGACCAGACTGTACTGAAGAAGAACAGTCAGATCTGGGTCTTCGCTCGGTGCACATGACCAAAACATGTTGCTTCGCAAATATGTTCCCCAGAACGGTAATCTTTTGGAAGCAATACATCATAGAACTGTAAGCTGTAGAGTGTACAATATTTTCCTGGGCCAGACTAGCTAGTATCGGCCATTTTGGTCTCATCAGAGACCCTCAGATAGGTTGCAAAATTCTACAATGGAGTCAATGAACAAAACGAACAATAAACTTTATCATATGACGTCGCGTCTGAGAATGTAATAACGTCATGTATTATTTTCGATAATCCACTAGTGGATTAAATATGCAAATTAGCTAGATACGTCCATAACGTTACATGTACGACGTCCATAACGACGTCGCGTTTACTATTGGCGGAATATTGACATTTTTGTGAAGCAATCGTGAATAAAATGCGTTTAAAATGTCATATGATAAATAGAATCTTGCATTCGTTCTTATGTATTATTGAATTTATTAAACTCGTTGAGGAAAAGGGATAAAATGCTCGGCAAAGCCTCGCATTTTATCCCTTTACCTCAACTCGTTTAATAAATTCAATAATACATGAGCACTTATGTAACCTCTATATAACCCACACTATGATGAAGGGCAGGGAGATTTCTTACGGCCGCCAACAATTCCCCTAACACCAGTTGTTGTAAAGTTAAATAGTAGAACTGGAGTAAAAATACAATTCTCATCACGAAAGCACGCCTATATAATTTTGACCCCCTTGAACCCCACTTTTATACAGTAAAACTGGGGTTGCCGGGGTTTACCTTATTTTTTTCTTATTTCTGCTCTAAAATATAGTTTGTGGGTAATCGTTAGAACCGCCTCGATGAGGCGGTTCTAACGATTACCCATAATCTATATTTTGAGCGGAAATAAGAAAAATATCACAATTTTTCATCATAAAATTTTCATTTTTTCGGCGATAAAGGCGGCAATGTATTTGTATAGACGTGTTTGCGTAATGATTTATTTGTTTCCAGGTGTTGCTAACGCAGTAGTCTTTGTACTAGACAGACCAACTGTTGACGCCATTAATTATCAGACTCTAAAGGTAGGTTTTATATCATCTCCACTACCATAGGATATTAATGCGTAATCGCTGCCCAAAACTTTTAGAACGATCATTTTCAATCATGCTTTGGACATATTACCACAACTATAAACAGCGTGTATATCAGCCCTCTAAAAGATACTGGAAGAAGACCGATAGCTGCCAAGCTGGGCAAAAATGCCGAAAAAATAGCCCCTGAAATTGTATGTTTGTCCTGCTTCCTTTGAGACGGCTTATTGACTGTATCAAACAAGTACTACCAGAATGAGAGAGTGAATAGTGAATGCGAGAGAGAGAGAGAGAGAGAGAGAGAGAGAGAGAGAGAGAGAGAGAGAGAGAGAGAGAGAGAGAGAGAGAGAGAGAGAGTGAGAGAGATATGGGGATAACTAGGCAGCGAAAAAAGGCAAAAGAGAATGATAAATAAAAAAGAAGTGCATGCGCTTATTTGAACCTAGAGTGCACCCTGCGCCATGACCTTTGACGTCATCAGAACGAGTGTTTTCACATCTCCTATTGATAGTGTGGGTTACACAAGGCCAATGGGTCCAAGAGATCAGGTTTTATGATGAAAAATTCTCCCCTATCCCAGTTCGGCACAATTTCAAAACTGCCTGAAATCACTACGGATATGTGTGGTTCTCCACAAAAAAAAAAATATTTTACCAGCGCTGTACATCACGAAAACACGCCTTTATAATTTTGACCCCCTCGAACCCCACTTTTATATAGTAAAACTGGAATTTGTAGGGGTAAACATTATTTTCTTATTTCTGCTCTAAAATATAGATCGTGGGTACTCGTTAGAACCGCCTCATCGAGGCGGTTCTTACGAGTACCCACAATCTATATTTTGAGCAGAAATAAGAAAAATATCCTAATTTTTCATCTGAAAATTTTCATTTTTTGGCGGTAAAATTTGCAATGTATTTGAATAGGCGTGTTTCCGTAATGGTTTAAAACATTCTGCGAGCTTTGCCAAGTATAATCAGCTTAATCAAATAATTCTTAGATTGCTTATTTCGGGGCTTGGGGTGGGTCTTCCTGCACGAGCGCCCAGCGAAAACTCCGCAGTCCATCACGTGAATAAGTCTATGAAATGAGCACCCCCTAAACACCATTTTATATATAGAGAAAACTGAGGTTTACGGGGGCATATATTATCTTTTTATTTCTGCTTAAAAACACATGTTTTGGGTATCCGATAGAACCGCCTCGATTCATACGAGCACCCACAAGCTATGTTTGCTGTATAAATAAGAAAAATAGCACGGATTTTCATCAGAAAAGTAGCCATTTCGGAGATTAATCGCACGGGTATGTTATCGTAATGCTGATCAGTGGTCTCGCTTTATGCAAAATAGAAGTGAAGGCAATTAAGAAATAATCTCCACGTACCGTGTGTTATCGTGATTAACACACGGTGTTGGAGGGCAGATTGCGAAATATTAATTCACGACGGCGAAGCCGGAGTGAATTAATATTCGCATCTGCCCGACAACACCGTGTGTTAATCACGATAACACACCGGGTGCGTGGAAATTATTTCGATTCTAACATGATGCTAAACTGAAATACAGTAGTAACAAAGCGTTATCTTGGGGACTATTTTGCAGCGGATGTCGACAGAAGGAAATGTTTACATGCAACGTCACGATGACGCCAAATTGCACGCACCACGTTGACGACGTGAATTATCGCATATTTGCAAACGCTGACGTTTCCACTGGGTTCAATGGGAAAAACGTTAACGTCATGTTAGAATGATCAGTAATCGATACAATTAACCCACAGCTCCCATCAGAGACCCCAAGGGAAAGAAGCACAAACATGAAACAACTAGACTCTAATGGAGACATCAATAGCGGAAAGCCAAAAGGACAGTTACTTTCCCACAAAATTGCCATTTGGCTATCCAAAGCAAAATATATGGAAATTCCGCTATTAAGACCACCTAAAGTTAAGACTAATTCTGCTTTTTAAAGTTTATTTTGAAGGATGCACTTAATATTTCTTTTTTTTTTTCTGGCTACAGTGTCTTCTGGTCAGGAACCACCGTTGGGACTGTTCAAAGGTGGTCTTTAAGACCACTTTTGAACGGTCTAAAAGGTGGTCTTAATAGAGGAATTCTACTGTAATATAAGCGATACATGCACTTAAAGACAAGCCATAACCAAACACTGGTCGCGGGGGGTGGGGGGGGGGGGGGGGCAGAGTTACTTGATTGACGGGACATTCCATGTTTGTTTTTTTGTTTTTTTGTTTTTATTGTGCTGCTGTCGTCCCACGCCTCATTGTGTTCAATCGAAATTGTCGATTATGTGGTTCAACAAGACAGATGGTGGTCGATTTTCATTTGACCTTTGGAAGATACAACATTGCCTCGAGGCCCCCGCCGAACGGGGCTTGGAGAAATAGATTGGGTTGTATGATGCTTCCACGCAGAGATGAAACCTACAGCACGTGAGTATTGGCAAACTGCTTAGATGTTCTAATATGTTCTATAAAAGGGTTATACTTTGGAAGCAAGGAATACACCACAGAAGTGAAAAATATGGAGTGTACATGTTTTCTGGGCCAGACTAGCTAGTTTCAGCCAATTAGGCCTCATCAGTGACCCTCAGATATTTTCAAAATTCCACAATGGAATCAATGATCCCAAAGGACAAGAAAATATAATCTACACTATGATGTAGGGCCCAAGCTAAGCCGGTCCAAGCAAAGTGGTGCGAATCGGACCGTCCGAGCATAAAGACCCTTTTGGTTTGTTCGGGTGGCAGGGCTTGAGATGTCATTTCATCTCAATGTCGGGTAAAAGTCCCACAAAATTGGAAGCAACGTCTCCAAAATGACCTAAAGCTTTACGAGTACCTATCAAGTCATTTAAGGGGAATGGGTACACCTTCAGGAGAGGCAACTTCTGCAAAAGTGTTTTTGTTTCAGATGCCAATAGGGGTCAACTCATAACGAAAAGAATTTGCTCCTCAGGAGCAAATTCTTTTCGTTAAGAGTAGACCCCTTTCCCGGTGGGACTGAGCTGATAGAAAAGTGAACAGGAAGTCCCGAAAGTTGTCGCCCTTTGAAAAACGGTGGGAAATGTGCTAGCTGTTCTCGTTGCTGTAAGATGCGTTTTGCTCCAACGTCTATGCTCTATCTCAGTAAACATGTAATCCGGTTTGCAAAGGAACCGAAAAGAATCACTGCGTTCCGTTTCATTTCATTTGAACTACGATTAGGTTCCAATTCTAGTGCTTTAGGGGCTCTATTTTCTCTAGGCTGCCCTTGTGAGACGCTGCAAGAAGAAAGGAGACATCCGAGAGTATCCTGTTCGAGATTTTGAAATCAGCATTGTTCAAAGTAGCTCCCAAGTTTCTCTTGGCATAGCCGGTAGCAAGGAATAGCTGGTACAGACCACCCTAGTTACAACGACAGTATTTGTTTCCTAATACCATAAAGTTCCTATGTTAAGACCACCTTTGGGACTGTTCAAAAGTGGTCTTTAAGACCACTTTTGAACAGTCCCAAAGGTGGTCTCTGACCAGAGGACATGGTATACAAGAAACACAAAGAAAGAATAACTGCAACCTACTAAATAAGCTTTTTAAAGGAGAATAAGTCTTAATTTTAGGCGGTCTTAAAAGCGGAATTTTACCTTATTTTGCCGTCATAAACAATTTGCCATTTTAAAGAATTCCGGTTAAGTGTATGATAGGACAATAAACGGCGATTTCCCCTTTATGGCCCCAAGAAGCAAATGTTTTAGACATTTTTTAGAATTGGCTTGGTAAGGCGTTTCAAACAAATATCTATAACATTTGTTTCTTGGAGTATTAGATTACAAGAATAATCAAATACATGTAACTATGGATTCGATATGTGCGTTTCGAACCTAAGGGAAGCCTACGCCGATTTGAGCCGAAGCTAATGTTCTGAAAAAGGGGTAATCCTTTGGAAGCAAGGAGTACAGCAGGGACTAAAAACAACGGAGTGTACAAGGTTTTTCTGGGTTCGGCCAATGAGGCCTCATCAGTGACCTTCAAATATTTCCTGAATTCCGCGCTGATCCTAAAGAACTAGAAATATAACCCACACTGTGGTGAAGCCTTTAGCTAAGGATTAATTACATTGAACATCACGAAAACACGCCTATTTAATTTTGATCCCCATGAACCCAACTTTTATAAAGTAAAGCTGGTGTTTACAGAGGTAAACCTTATTTTCTTATTTCTGCTCTAAAATATTGATTGTGTATACTCATTAGAACCGCCTCATCGAGGCGGTTCTAATGAGCACCCACAATCTATATTTGGAGCAGAAATAAGAAAAAAAAATATCATAATTTTTCATCTTAAAATTTTCATTTTTTCGGCGGTAACATTTGCAATATGTTTGTATAGGCGTGCTTTCGTAATGAATTGTCGTTACAACGAGTTTTTTCGTTACAACGAATGTTAGTATAAAGAGGGTTGACTGTATACTAGAGCATCTTCACACCACAAAGGTAATCTCAGAGTGACAGTACGAGTAGAACAGTGGGGAAGCCAGAAGAGTGGGTGAGTGTTTGAGTTTAAGGTCCCACTAAAAGCTAAGGTCATACGGAGACGGGACCTCGGTTTAAAGACTCATCCGAAAGTCTGGAGAAGCCCGGGGCCGATCCTGCCATCCCTGGTGTACAAGGCGAGTAGCGTGACCACTACACCACGGAGGCTTCTTGGAAAGCCAGAAGAAGCAACATTATTACGCACTCTAATATTTCGAAAACATGCCTATTCACATACAGATCTGTATATTGAACATTTTGTCACAATAAATAAATTAAAAAAAAAAAAAAAAAAAATAGAAAATTTGCGAGAAAACAATTCCGATATCTTTCACACTTCTGCTCTGAACATATTTTGTGTAAACCCCAGTTTTACTATATAAAAGTGGGGTTTGAAACGAACAAATTAAGCAGAAGCATCATCATGTGAACAAGTCCGTGAAATGAAGACCCACCCCCATAAACCCCACTTTATATAGAGAAAACTGGGGTTTAAGGGGTTATACAATATTTTACATATTTCTGCTCCAAGACATAGGTTGTGGGTACTCGTTAGAACCGCCTCAATGAGGCGGTTCTAACGAGCACCAATAACGTATGTTTGCAGTGTGAATAAGAAAAATATCATGGATTTTCATCAGCAAAGTAGCCATTTTGGAGATGTGAAAAAATGCACAATATCGCACGTCTATTTTATCTTAATGTGGTGTTATGGGGTTCAAAAGTCGTTGTTTCGCTAGTTAAATACCTTAACTCTGGCTCCTTGGCAGTGACATCTATTTGTATAAATATTTTTTATTGTAACACTGAAACTCATGTGAAAAATGCGTATTATAGTATTTATAATGTTTCGTCGCTTCGGCTTAGCGACCAACAAATGCAAATAAATGTTTGGCAAGCCTGTTGCCTATAACTTATCAATATCAAACTGCCTGTGAAAAAAAAACTTTCATAACATTCCACATGATTTTAGAATTACTCATATCATGGCGACGGGCGGACGGAGTCACATGATGAAAATAGTGCAGACTTAATAAACTCGACCTTTTATCGACCGATCTCATCACGTGAACAAGTCCCTGATATGAATACCCTCTAAACCCCAATTTATATAGAGACAACTGTGGTTTAAGGGGGTCTTCATTATCTTTCTTATTTCTGCTCCAAGACATAGGTTGCGGGTACTCGTTCTAACGAGCACCCACAATCTATGTTTAAGAAAAAACATCGCGGATTTTCATAAAATGTCATCACGAATACACGCCTATATAATTTTGACCCCCTTGAACCCCACTTTTATATAGTAAAACTGGGGTTTCCGGGGATATACCGTGTTTTTCTTATTTCTGCTCTAAAATATAGATTGTGGGTACTCGTTAGAACCGCCTCGATGAGGCGGCTCTAACGAGTGCCCACAATCTATATTTTGAGCAGAAATCAGAAAAATATTACAAATTTTCTTCTTAAAATTTCCATTTTTACGGCGATAAAAGTGGCACTGTATTTGTATAGGTGTGTTTGCGTAATGGTCATCGTAATGTCAGGTTTAGGTCGTGCAAACCCACAAAGAGCCAATTTCTCTAGGTTTGTTTGATTTGAGGTTTAACGTCCCCGTCAACACTGTATAGGTCATTTTGGAGACGTTGCTTCCAATTGTGTGGGACTTTTACCCGACATTGCGATGAAATGACATCTCAATCCCCTGTCACCCAATGAAACCAATAGGGTTTATAAGCTTGGATGGTCCAACTCGCACCGCTTTACCTAGACAGGCTTAGATCCTCTGAGCGGTTTACAAGTACTCGTGTGCGGTCGATATCAGCTCTGCGTGGAAGCATCGTGCAGCCCATTTATCATTACGCAAAAACGCCTATACAAATACATTGCCACCTTTGTCCCCGAAAAAATGAAAATTTTATGATGAAAAATTGTGATATTTTTCTTATTGCTTCTCAAAATATAGATTGTGGGCACTCGTTAGAACCGCCTCGTCGAGGCGGTTCTAACGAGTACCCACAATCTATATTTTAGAGCAGAAATAAGAAAATTAAGGTATACCCCCGAAAACCCCAGCTTTACTGTATAAAAGTGGGGTTCAAGGGGGTCAAAATTATATAGGAGTGTTTTCGTGATGTTCTTCAAGCCAATTTCTCTAGAAGCAGATGAGAAACTCCACAAGTGTTTATCCTAAAGTATTGCAAACTAGTAAAAAAGCTTACACAGGAAAGGTCACAATCAAAGAACGCAGCCATCTCAAGTCAACAAAAGAAGAAAGCGACATGGAAGCGCATACAAAAACATCAGACGAAACATGAACCAACGACACAAAGCCAATAAACAAATTAGAAACTGCAAAGAAACGACAGCCTTGAGACGGTCAGTGGTAAAATATTGGGGGCTTCAAAACTGACGTGGAGGCAATGATCAGGAATCGAAACAATTACCTCACATATCCCGTCAGAGACACAGAAGGGAAAGAAACACAAACATGAAATAACCAAAACCTATTGGAAACATCACTAGCGGAAAGCCAAAAGGACAGTCACTTTCCAACAAAATGGCTACATGGCAATCAAAAGCTAAAAGATCATCACGAAAACACGCCTATATAATTTTGACACCCTCGAACCCCACTTTAATATAGTAAAACTGGGGTTTGCAGGGGTAAACCTTATTTTTCTTATTTCTGCTCTAAAATATAGATTGTGGGTACTCGTTAGAACGAGTTCTAACGAGTACCAACAATCTATATTTTGAGCAGAAATGAGAAAAATATCGTAATTTTTTGTCTTAAAATCTTCATTTTTTCGGCGATAAAGGTGGCAATGTACGTATTTGTATAGGCGTGTTTTCGTAATAAAAATGGCCACATGACAATCAAAAGTTAAAAGATATAAGCAATACACACATGCAAAGATGACCCGCGACAGAACAACCGCCTTGGAACGGTCAGCAAGACGTATTTCACTGGTGGTGGGGGATTGAATTGATTTTACGATAACACACCCGTGCGACATAGTGCATTTTTTACATCTCCAAAATGGCCAATTTTCTGATGAAAACTCCGTGACATTTTTCTTATAAATACTGCAAACATAGGTTGTGGGGGCTTGTTAGAACCGCCTCATTGAGGCGGTTCTAACGAGTACCCACAACCTATGTCTTGGAGCAAAAATAAGAAAAATAATGTATACCCCCGTAAATCCCAGTTTTCTCTATATAAAGTGGGGTGTTAGCCCCCGCCCATCGGGGCTTGAAGAAATATATAGGCTGCATGATGCTTCCACGCAGAGTTGAATCCGGCCCGCACACTAGTACTGGTAAATCGCTTAGAGGATCTAAGCTTGTCCAGGAACTGCGGTGCGAGGCGGACCGTCCATGCTAATAAACCCTATTGGTTTCATTGGGCGACAGGGCTTGGAATGTCATTTCATCTCAATGTCGGGTAAAAGTCCCACAAAATTGGAAGCAACGTCTCCAAAATGACCTTTACAGTGTTGACAGGGACGTTAAACCTCAAATCAAACAAACAAAAACAATAAAGTGGGGTGTAGGGGGTCTTCATTTCACGGACTTGTTCACGTGATGATTTTACGTGGCCACATTTCTGTCGTGGCTAAGACAAATAAGTTGTTCAGTCCGCACTCGTCTAAAGAGTTTGTATGCTAAGTAACATTGGTTTGACTGATATGCAATCAACACAAAACACCTGGGGCCAGTTTTTTTGTTTGTTTGATTTGAGGTTTAACGTCCCCGTCAACACTGTAAAGGTCATTTTGGAGACGTTGTTTCCAATTTATGGGACTTTTACCCGACATATAGATGAAATGACATCTCAAGCCCTGTCGCCCAATGAAACCAATAGGGTTTATAAGCATGGACTATCCGACACACACCGATTTGCCTGGGCAGGCTTAGATCCTCTAAGCGGTTTACCAGTACTCGTGTGTGGGTCGGATTCAGCTCTGCATCATGCAGCCCATATATTTCTTCAAGCCCCGATGGGCGGCCTGGGGCCATTTGTTCAAAACTAATGACATCGTTAGTTAACGTATCGTTGAAACTAGACTTGCCCAAGTCCCTACATTTACAATTTTTATTTTTAAATGAAAGTCCCTTTAAACAAAAAAAAAAAATATGTAAAAGTCTCTTTAGCCTTCATCTCTAAATGTAGGTGTTAATTTCACAATTTTCATAAAAAACTGTATTGCTATTTCATTTACAATGTATTTATTTATTTTTTTTTTTTTTGTAAACAATTATTTCTACACCTAATTAACAGACTTGGGCAAGTCTACGTTGAAACGTTGATCATTAAATATGGCAAATATGCTAACATTTTTGCTGAAAAAATGTGAGCAGCTTTTGCAGATGCAAAAGCTGCTCACATTTTTTCAGCAAATATAACAAAATTTACGATATTGTACTTGCTAGAAGAGTTAACAATATGACCACTAACGAGCTCGTTAAGCTAACGATGCTTTGAACAACTGGGCCCTGCGTTACAAGGACACATATACAAAAACCAACCAACTGACAAATGATAGGTTCGTAGGATCTATATTTGAAGATACGTTTAGTGTGACTTGTTTAACAGAAAAAAAGTTCAGCCAAGTATTGAAAATAAAGACTCTGATGCATCGGGATCCTTGCACACACCTTTACTGCTATGAAACAACCCGGATATTCCGGTGTGTTCCCGACAAACAAGCCCAGGTGCACACTCGCAGGATGATGATAACAAGGAGCCGTGACAGCTTTCATCTTTCTTGGCGTATGGCTGGCAGGACTTCATGAAGCTGAAAAGGTCAGTTCTTGGTTTACCGCAGCACTCGTCAATAGGACAGTCAGTATGTTCAGAGCATGGTGTTGCCTGCGAAAAAAAATCAAAGCACTGAGAGTACTGTTGGGTCGATTGTCTCTGAGTGTAGATTCGGAAAATGGGCCTCAACGCGACTTAGACTGTCTCTTTTAACCCTTCAATTCATATACTGCAGGCAAACCGTGCAGACCCTGATCAGACGCTGCGTTTTTCGGCGCCTGATCCTTAAGTTCCTGTACTGTAAGCAAACAGTGTAGACCCTGATCAGACGCCGCGTTCTGTGGCGTCTGATCAGGGTCTACACTACTTGCCAAGCCCACCCATGATTCCAGCCCAGACTCTACAGATACATGATACCCTTTTACGCCACATGATGACCTCACTGCAAATAAGTTAGTAATACTTGGATTTGTCTCCACTGCTAACAGAGGTTTTGTCCTTAAAACCTTGGGTCGATTGTTAAACAATCGACCCCCAAAACCCTTTATTAATAGCAGCAGATAAGGTGTGTTCAGAGCATGGTGTCGCCTGCGAAATAAATAAATAAATAAACATAGTGAGCCGGCGCATAACAAAACCTACAATAAGACCGGTGCGACCAGCAGAGACTCAAATCAACCTGCACACCCATCCACTATGACAAGACCTTTTGATTATGCCTCTGTGCATAGCTAGTAGGTAAATGCGATCAGTGAAGACTCTGATCAGACTATGCAGCATGCACAGGAAGATCTGAGTCTTCGCTGGTCGCTCAAGACATCTTGCGCTGGCTCACATCACGCAAACACGCCCATATAATTTTGACCCCCCTTGAAGCCCCCCCCCCTTTTTATATAGTAAAACTGCGGTTTCCGGGGGTATACCTTATTTTCTTATTTCTGCTGTAAAATATAGATTGTGGGTACTCGTTAGAACCGCCTCGATGAGGCGGTTCTAACGAGTGCCCACATTCTATATTTTGAGCAAAAATAAGAAAATAATCACAATTTTTCATCATAAAATTTTCATTTTTTTTTCGGCGATAAAGGTGGCAATGTAATTGTATAGGCGTCTTTGCGTGATGCATATAAAATAAAACGCTAGAATAATAGGAGCAGATAAGGTGGGTATATGGTAATAGCTGAAGGATAATCGCCCTTATTTCTCCATATGAACCTTTGAACATTTGGGTACTCATTAGAACAGCCTCAACTATCACGAAAACACGCCTATATAAATTTGACCCCCTTGAACCCCACTTTTATAAAAAGCTGGGGTTTCAAGGGGGTAAACCTTATTTTCTTATTTCTGCTCTAAAATATAGATTGTGTGTACTCGTTAGAACCGCCTCGATGAGGCGGCTCTAACGAGTGCCCACAATCTATATTTTGCCTCGATGAGGCGGTTCTAACGAGTGCCCACAATCTATATTTTGAATATAGATTGTGGGTACTCGTTAGAACCACAATCTATATTTTGAGCAGAAATAAGAAAAATATCACAATTTTTCATCACAAAATGTTCATTTTTTCGGCGATAAACGTGGCAATGTATTTGTATAGGCGCGTTTTCGTAATGACGAGATGGTGTCAAATGAATACCCACATTACGAATTTGTATGTATAATTAACAAAATTATCATTTAATTTTCATCAAATACTCATCTTATATGTTGCTATGTACATGTAACATACTGTATATATTTGAACTCATCACGAAAACACGCCTATTTAATTCTGACCCCCCCCCCCCCCCCCCTTGGAAAATAGAAGTGAAGGCAACGGTCAGGAATCGATACATTAGACGTTTCCGAGCTGTCAATCAAGAGCGCTGTTTCATACAATCGAAAATATCGATTTTATGTAGTGCCGCTGTGTTGGTCACTAACGGGCATTTTCCCCACAAACAAAGAAACGGGCATTTCAGGGTAATGGGATTGTGTGGGAAGTTTATTATTAGGACTGTCAAACAATTGTCATGTTGCAGTATTTAGATAAATATGTACATGTATATATGATGGCCCCTGCCAATCGGGGCTTAAAGAAATAGATGGGCTGCATCATGCTTCCACGCAGAGCTGAAA
Source organism: Lucinisca nassula (assembly GCA_963580285.1). Taxonomy (NCBI): domain Eukaryota; kingdom Metazoa; phylum Mollusca; class Bivalvia; order Lucinida; family Lucinidae; genus Lucinisca; species Lucinisca nassula. Next base: position 110,475,261 of record OY757024.1, read on the forward strand.
CCGACTCGCACACGACTACTGGTAAACCACTTAGAAGATCTAAGCCTTCCCAGGAAAAACGGTGCGAGTCGGCCGGTCAGTGCTAATTAACCCTTTTGGTTTCATTGGGTGGCAGGGCTTGAGATGTCATTTTATCTCAAGGTCGGGTAAAAGTCCCACAAAATTGGAAACATCGTCTCCAAAATTACCTTTACAGTGTTGACGGGGACGTTAAACCTCAAATCAAACAAACAAACGTGTATATGTGTATATACATGTACATATAGAGTGCATAGGTGGCCGGTCTAACTGCTCCGGGCTTTTTGGCCTGGTCGTTGTGTCACTCGCTTTGTAACCCCAGGTCGTGGGTTCAGTCCCCGGTCGGGGCACTCGACTTGATTTTGCTTAACAGATTTTCCTCCCTCCTACTACAATGGTGCCTGGTGCCACGATGATAACCGTTTGAGCCCAGGGGCGGGGCAGATGCAGCGGAGTCAAAAGAAGCTGGAAATGTGATACTATTACATTAGTATCTCCTAAACATTTGAAACAAATGTCTCTCTGTAGTATGGAGGAATGTAGTAGTACGACCATAATAAATATCCATAAAGAGTGCGTAACTGACTGGTCTGGTTGGTCCGGGCCTGGTGGTTGTGTCGCTCGCTTTGTAACCCGATTTTCGTAGGTTCAATCCCCGGTCGGGGCACTCGACTGGATTTTTATTTTTATTTATAGATTTCTTTCCTCAGACTGCAGTGCAGTCACAAATATTGTATATGGTTGGTGTGCTGCGGGGCCAGCGTTTGGGCTTATGCGGGCAACAAGGACTGGGATCAGCCTGCGTATTTGCGCAGTCTGACTAGGGCCCTCGCGGATTGCAACTGCCCTTCTATAGTCTGCTGGCTTTTCAAAGAGAGATGCGCGAAATCTCGTGTCTTAGTAATTAAGCAGACTGATGCGGTGGGTGTGTTGACTCATGTAGTATATGCTCCCAGAGACACCAAAGGGAAAGAAACATGAAATAACTAGACCCTAATGGAACAACAGCAGAAAGCCAAAAAGAACTGTCACTTTCCTACAAAATGGCCGATTGGCTATCCAAAACAAAAACAAAATATATATGCGATTCACACAATCTAAAGACAAACCATAATAAAAATAATTCGCAACAGAAGAACCGCATTGGAACGGTCAGTGAAACGAATTCCATATGGGGGCTTAAATCGACTTTACGCGGCCGCACCCCACTTTAATATAGCAAAACTAAGGTTTACACCTTGTTGTTCTTATTCCTGTTCTAAAATATAGATTGTGGGTACTCGTTAGAACCGCCTCAATTAGGCGGTTCAAACGAGTACCCACAATCTATATTTTGAGCATAAATAAGAAATGTATCACAATTTTTCATCTTAAAATTTTCTTTTTTTTTTTTTTTTGGCTGTAAAATTTCAAATATATTTATACAGATGTGTTTTCGCAATGTACATGAGAAAAGAGTGACTATCACATAGGCAACGAACGAAGACTTAACCTCGCCAGAATCCTTCTTTCCTCACAAAATTTAATGTAGATATGACTTTGGGTAGCTTCTCACTAGAAGTAATGTATCTACCCATATTGTTTCAACACACCCGTGCGACATAGTGGGTTTTTTTTTCACATCTCCAAAATGGCTACTTTTCTGATGAAAATACGTGACATCTCTTATTTATACTAAAATGCTCGTTCAAACCGCCACATGCGGTTCTATCAAGTAAGCACAACCTATTTCTTGGAGCAGAAATAAGGAATAATGTATACCCCCGTAAATCCCCAGTTTTACGGCCCCGCCCATCGGGGCTTGAAGAAATAGCTGGGCTACATGATGCATCCACGCAGAGCAGAAACCGGGTAAAAGTCCCACAAAATTGGAAGCAACGTCTCCAAAATAACATTTACAGTGTTGACGGGGACGTTAAACCTCAAATCAAACAAAGAAAAAAACAACAGTTTTCTCAATATGAAGTGGGGTTTAGACGGGTGTTCATTTTACTGACTTGACCATGTGATGGCTGACAGTGCAAGCAAATTTAACGAACATAAATCAGGAATTCTGAGGGGTCTCTTCTCATGCCGTTGGTCTTATAATTTTTACGTTGCAGTCCGAGGCGTAGCCTGACATTTTTCGTGAACGGTACCGACAAATACAGGTTTTTTTTTAATTATATTTACAGGTTCATGTAGCAAACAATCAGTGTCGGATATAGTCTTTCAAAACGCAGTGATTTTAATTTTGGACTAGTCCTTGTTTTAGGTTAGTCGCCTTCAGTTGGGATTTTACATTGGGCGATATAGTGTTACTGAGATTCGTACTGCATCATATTGACCACTTGGCCACGCCTTTTACATTATGACATTATCACAAAACTTATTTATAATTTTAAATTCACGTGAAAAAAGAAATCCGAAACCTGCTTTCTCTAAAACATGGAATAGTCTTGTCACGCTTGAACGTTGAACTCTTTAAGGTCGTTGATAAACTATAAATTACCGTAAAAAACATACCTGAATGTTATTTGAATAAAAACATATAATCTGGACAAAAATAAGAGTGATATAAAGTGCTGCCATTACTTGGTTTATTGAGTCTCTACTGAAAGATAATAGTACAAATATCCCTTCAAGGGAGGTTAAAAGTATTTGACTTTCTTATCAGTACGAGCAAACATTTATCTATCTTCGTGTAATGAGTCGGTCATACTTGGCCATTACCTCTTTTGTTTCTGAACAGCCATTTAGGACAATTTCCATCAGATCATCACGTGAACAAGTCCGTGAAATGAACACCCCCTTAATCCCCACTTGATATAGAGAAAACTGGGGTTTACGGGGGTACACATTATTTTCCTTATTTCTGCTTCAAGACATAAGTTACCGGCCCCGATAGCTCAGTTGGTAGAGTGTCCGCTCCGGGGAACGGGAGGTCTCGGGTTCGATCCCGGACCGCGACATACCAAAGTCGTTAAAAATGGTACTAGCTGCTCCTCGTTTGGCACTCAGATTTACGGGGTAGAGCTAGGACTGGTCGATCCAGTGTCAGGATAATGTGACTGGGTGTGGTATCATGTAATGTGTCTGGGACATGATACTTCAGTGAGGCAGCACTATAAACGTGAGCATTGAGCTCCCTGTCGCAACCAGACACCGTCGTGATATGACTGAAAAATTGTTGAAAGCGACGTTAAACCCGAATTCACACACACACACACACACAAGACATAAGTTGTGGGTACCCGTTAGAACGCCTCAATGAGGCGGTTATAACGAGCACACACAACCTATGTTTTTAGTATAAATAATAAAAATATCACTGAGTTTCATCAGAAAAGTAGCCATTTTGGAGATGTGAAAAAATGCACTATGTCGCACGGGTGTGTTAGCGTAATATAGAAGATCCATGAGTCCCCTTCACTAATGGAACCGCTTTTGGCCCGGGCATTCCTAATAGCCAGACTGTCCCAGCAAACAAGGTTTTCTCTGATTTCACCGTAGTTGTCAGTCTTCTGAAAAAATGCAACAACAACAACAAAAGTAAATAAGTGAATAAAAAATAAATAAATAAATAAATAAATAAATAAATAAATAAATAAATAAATAAAATAACGTAAGGTTTCAGGGGACCCCAACATTTTTCGGTGAGGGTGGAGGTGGTGGTGATCATAGAAACGTAAATTAACTGCCATTTCTATCAGGGTACAAAGACAAAAAGGCGAACGAAACCCATCGTTACTTAAGCCGAACACATATGAAATCTTCTTTTCGTACAGATCAGCCTGCCCTGTGCAGTTCAGTCTGCGCATGCTCGCAGTCTAATCAGCTGCTGTGTATTCGCTGTTTGCATACCTCGAGCTTCTGTTATCTAAAATTTCAGGATTATTGTGCACCTCACGCATATATAAGTTTGAGACCCTTGAACCCCACTTGTATACAGTAAAACTATGGTTTACAGTGGTAAACCTTATTTTCCTTATATTTCTGCTCTAAAATCCAGATTGTGGGTACTCTTTAGAACCGCCTCGATGAGGCGGTTCTAACGAGTACTCACACTCTTTATTTTGAGCCAAAATGTGAAAAATATCACAATTTTTCATCTTAAAATCTTCGTTATTTTCGGCGGTAAAGTTTTCAATGCATTTATATTGGCTGTTTCGTAATAAAGTATACAAGACGCCCAAGACAAACATTCTGATCTAGTCGATGAGGATCGGTTTGAATGTTAAGAATTGAGTTCACTGCCTCAAATAATTTGTTTGTTTGTATGTTTGATTTGAGGTTAAACGTCCCCGTCAACACTGTATATGTCATACTGCCTCAAATAAATCTACGGAAGTTGTCTTGCCTCAAAACTTTACAGGTGTCTAAGTTACCTTAAGACTGATAAGGTCTAACTATATTTGAGTACAACAACTGGGTCAGCAAGTCTTAGATATGATTTTGGAAATAAATACATGAGGCGGATCATGAAAAAGGTGCATTTGTCGCATAAACAGCCTAATCTTCCCAGTTAATTATGGTATAGATCGATTACTGTTTACTGAACACTACGTCATACGGACCATTCCATCGAAAACCGTTATGTGGGGGTTACCAACTTTTTCCTCGCTTAATTCACAAAATCGTTGCTGTATATTATTCTGATATGACAGAGTTGCATGAATACGATGTGGCGGTATTGGTTAGATGCATAAACTTTAACGACTTAGTTACCCAAAGGTCGTAGGTTCCAATCTCAAATTTTGAGTAATATTTTTATTTTTCGTTCTATTTGTTTCCTTTAATATACAGTTCTATGCAGCCTGTGGCAAGAAATGTTCAACCCTGAGGTTTTGGAACTTTGCAAACTAAACCAGCTCCTCCTTATCGAGTTGACCAGCTTTGAAGAGACCCGGGCACACAGTTCTGCGGCTTTATCCATACCATCCTGATCTGAATGCCAAAATGATGATATGAGGAAATTTTTATATTGGCCAAGGAAATTTTCAGCTTCGCATGACAGATATATTAGATGTATAAATAAAGGCTCTGATCGAAGAAGACATTGGAAGCATTGTTGAAAAAGAATGGCCTGCGCGCTTAACACATGTCGAAAAGGCTGAACAGGACTATTGTTTTGTTTGATTTGAGGTTTAACGTCCCCGTCAACACTGTATTGGTTATTTTGGAGACGTTTCTTCCAATTGTGTGGGACTTTTACCCGACATTGAGATGAAATGACATCATAAGCCCTGTCGCCCAATGAAACCAATAGGGTTTATAAGCATGGACGGGCCGACTCGCACCGCTTTACCTGGGCAGGCTTAGATCCTCTAAGCGGTTTACCAGTACTCGTGTGCGGTCGGTTTCAGCTCGACGTGGAAGCATCGTGCAGCCCATCTATTTCTCCAAGCCCAAATGGGCGGGGGCCTGAACAGGACTATTGTAAAACTGACATCGCTGTTGAGGCTGAAATGGATTGAATCATTAAACAAATGGACTCTGACAGTGACGTTAGAGAGACTCCTTCTGAGGGGCACTGTCGAAGAATCAAAACTGTTTTTGTAATGCAATTTCGAAATCTGAAATTCTGAAATTCAAGTTAATGCGAATCGCTGAAATTTGAAAATAATGAATTACATACTAATATTAAAAAAAAACAAAGGAAATATATATATAAAAAAAAAGAAAAAAGTTTAAATATAATTACACTGTGCGAGTGTCTCTTCCATCCCTCGCCCTCATCACACCGAGGACTTCAATGATTCTGACCTGTAACTGTAACCACTCGGCTATTTGTTATTCAAGAGCATTTTTGCGTACAGTAAACCTACATTCAAAACCATGCCTACCATCAAATTATTACGTAAGGTATTTGTTTTTAAGTTTTTAGTTCTTCTCGTCAAGTTTTGTCATATTTTTATTTTCTATCTTTTATAATTCAAACAATGTGTTCTATTGTTGCGCATGGGAATGAGTTTCAGCTTTCATTTAAGAAGTTTGCATTCACTGATGACATTGTCATCCCTAGATAACGGTATCAGATGGACCGGCCCGTGTGACGTAATGTTCAGTAAACATTCATCGACCTGTAACACATCCTTTCAGATGAAAAAAGTGATATCATTCTTGTTTAAACTCAAAACATAACTTCTAGGTGCTGCCTCATTGATGCGGTTCTAACGTGATCTCATAAGCTATGCATTAATGGAACCAAAATAAGAAAAGTAATGTATACCCCTATTAACAACCGTTTTTTTCTATATAAAGTTGGGTTTAGAGGTGTTCATTTCACGGAATTGCGAACATCGTCACGAAAACACGCCTATATAATTTTGACCCCTTAAACCCCACTTTATTATGGTAAAACTGGGGTTTACAGGGGTAAACATTATTGTTCGTATTTCTGCTCTAAAATATAGATTGTGGGTACTCGTTAGAACCGCCAATCCATATTTTGAGCAGAAATAAGAAAAAAAATCACAATTTTTCATTTTAAAATTTTCGATTTTCAGCGTCAAAATTTACAATGCATTTGTCTGGGCGTGTTTTCATAATGGGGGCTAAATGCTTTAAAATTTTATGTCTCTACTACAAGTCTGCAAACACCAAAGGCCAAGGCGAGACTGCGCGTATGCGCACGCGGGCGTGAACGTGAGCGTTTGTCTTATGCGGTATGCCTACTTTAAAATATGAACTTGCTGGTAGATTGGTAAAATCTAAATAAACTATGTTTCAGGGGAATGGGAACACGTAGCACATTTTCCGCAATTTTTCAAAGGGAGACAACTTTCGGGACTTCCTGATCACTTTTCGGTAAGCCCTGTCCCACTGAAAAAGGGGTCTACTAGTAAAGGAAAGAATTTGCTCCTCAGGAGCAAATTCTTACCTTAAGAGTTGACCCCTATTGACATGGGAGACAAAAACACTTTGCAGGAGTTGCCTCGCCTTAAGAAGTCAGCAATACCCTATCATTTGCAGACTGATATTTCTTATTAATATGTCCCGCCAAAAATGGCAGAGCTCCGAAATATCGAGTGTCTGTGTGTCCGTCTGTCAGGGCCTCATGATTACGCGTCCAATACTGTTTGTTTTTTTTTTCATGACACTCACAGATATCATAACGGACTTATACGGACACGACCTTTCTCAGCTGTGCTGATAATCAAGGGACTTAACGCGTACACCACAGAGAAAATAAATGGTTATCTCCCCAAGGCCTCACCTACCTAGCCATGGTCATCTAATTGACATCTAATCCATAGAAAAAAGAAAAATAGAAAAAAAGGGGGTAGTGTATTTCATTTTCAAAAACGACCAAATTATTATCATTTCTATTTTACAAAATTTATATGGACGTGTTCACAATAAATTTGCATTTTTACTCCCGCTAGCATAGAACAGAAATAACAATTTATAAAAAAAGATATGAAAATAAATTCATCAGTTTTTGTCCTTCATTCAGTAGTTTTACTATATATTATATACATTTAAAGGGTGCTTCCAAATATATGTAAAAAGGACCAAAACGGTTTTCATAAAATTTTATTAAAAATACATGTGGATATTCGAAAAATCATGAGCCGCTGGCACTGAAAAAATATTGTTATAAGTGTTTATTTTGTGGGGAAATAATTATCAAGTTCCTATATAAATCTATGTATTAACTTTAACCGACTGCAGTTGCCTGGCAGTCCGTTATTCACCATATTTGCATTATTTGATGGCTCCCAGCTTGCACATTGTCAATATTGGAAAAACAGGTAACCAGACCCCCCTGACCTTTCAAGGTCAGGGGGGTCTGGTTACCTGCTTTTCCAACACTGATAACCTTCAAACTAGAATCAGCATATAATGCAAATAAGGTGAATTGTTTGACATGATGTGAAGCACCATGAGACGACGTATAGAACATATGAACCGTCCTCAGATTTTCTTACTTTTGGAGTTATTGCCCTTTGAACGCAGAATATAGTCATTTTACCATCATCGTAAGAGATGTTTTCATGAAACTTGACACAAGCGTAAAGCATCACGAGTCAACGTGCAGAACTATGTTTATCTACGTTTGTAGTTACTGCCCTTCAAACATTGGACATAGTCATTCCTTTCATATACAGGTGTCCTCCCCGTAAATTAATCAAAGTACTGAAAGTACTGAGGAAAGTTGATTTATGAGGTATATTCACCATGATAAAATGGTAGTGGTAGACCTCAAAGTATCTTTTTGACAAGGTTGAAAAAGGAGTTTAACCAGGATCGACTAAGAAAAAAATTCCTGTTGCTTGTTATTGTCCTCGTGACAATCACTGACCATCTGACTGGCGCCGACCCTGAACAAAATCCAGGTATTGGTTATTGATAGCACCCCTAAGATGTCAGAGCGGAACGTCAGAAGAAAATTCTGGACTGTGCTTGTTTGTTTGTTTGTATGTTTGTTTGTTTTGAGGTTTATCATCCCCGTCAACACTGACTAGGTCATTTAGAGACGTTGCTTCCAATTTTGAGAGACTTTTACCCAACACTAAAATGAAATGACATAATTATCAAGCCTGTCGCGCAATGAAACCAAATAGGCTTGTGGCATGGACGGTCCGATTCGCACCACTTTGCCTGGGCAGGCTTAGATCCTCTAAGCGGTTTACCAGTACTCATGTGCGGTCGATTTCAGCTCGGCGTGGAAGTATCTTGCAGGCTTGTCCATTTCTTCAAGCCCTGATGGGCGGGGGCGGTAGGACTGTGCTCGTGCATTTGGCCATTGGCAAACAGAACCTTCATAATCAGACGCCACATAATGAGGTGTCCGATCAGATCTAATGTACCTGCTTAAACGAACAGTCCGATTCTCAGTTCATGACTATTCTCCAAACTTACATTCAGAGACGATCGATCCACCAGTTCTCTCAGCACTTTGATTAATTGAGTATTTACGCAAATACGCTGTTTATCTGAAGCACTGGATGGGAGTGAACTCTAAAACCTATTGCTTTCTTTCGGCGAGTCATGGGTCTCCAAAAATGAAGTGTACATTGCTTTCGGAGACGTGACAGCAGAGCCCTTTAATTTCTACATTTTAAACAGTGGAGATGCTTCGATTTAGAGTCGTCTTCCCAAGTGTCTAAAAAACGAGTGCATATGCACCCAAAAATGCAAAGCTTCCATTCATAACACTGAAGGGTCTGATTCGAGGTCACAGAATAAGGTGTCTGATCAGTGGCTTCTGAATTTGCTTAACCAATATATGACAATGGAATCTTCCAACAAATAAGTTCGGAACAGGATTGTCAGATTTGTTTTCTTAAAGGTAGGTTTTGCACGAATATATGTTTTTTTTAGCAATCAATGCAGACTCAGATCAGACGCCAAGTTGTGCTGCGTCTGATCTGGGCCTACAATACTTACATGCCATAAAAAGTGACGCTAGTTATATATGGGCTAATGTCCAGTTCGGAAACCGAGGGGTGAAAGGGAATGAACACCTGTGGAATCAAGTCCGCCTTGATATAAAAGGATACACCGAGTATCAAAGCTGGAAAAGTCCAGTTCGGCAACTGAGGGGTGAAAGGGAAGGAACACCTGTGGAATCAAGTCCGTCTCAGCGCAAATGTTAAGAAATCAATGCGCTGGAAAAGGAAATGAGGCAAGTGCTTAATTTGGACTATTTTATGCAGCGAACGAACAGCGGAAGTGTAGTAACGCGGTCCAGTACCGGAAGTAGAAATGCAATGACATATAAACTTGATACAAGTATCAACTTTCAAACTCTGGTTAATCTACGTTTGGAGTAATGGCCCTTTGAACATAGTAAATATTGATAATAGCCATTTCTACCATTTGTTCTTGGGTCCGCTCTTTAAGTTTTAAACTGTTTCAGACATTTTGATGAAGCTTCACACAAATGGCGAGGCGCAGACCAAAGAGACCGTAACTCTGATTATGGCACTCTGAACATTCTATAAAGTTTGGGTCTGTAACTCGACTTTTTTTTTTTTTTTTTAGATATTTTCTTAAAACGTTATGCAAATGCACATCACTGTGATTTGGTATGCAGAACACAAGAACTATAATTCTGAAAGTCAGTGAAAATCCGCTATTAAGATCACCTAAATTATGGCTAATTCTGCAGTTATTATTTCATTGTGCTTTCTGCACACAATGTCCTTGGTCAAGGACCACCTTTGGGACTGTTCAAAAGTGGTCTTAAAGACCACTTTTGAACAGTCCCAAAGGTGGTCTTAATGATTTTACTGTACCTGCTTTTGGAGCTACTGCCCTTTGAACATTGTAAACAGTACTCCTAGTCATACACCTGTGCACTTTCTATAAATTGAAAAGTGTTTCAAAGTCTTTCTTGAAGCCATGCAATAATGTAAAGCAATAATAAAATAATAGAAGTGAAGGCAAAGATATCAGAAGTCGATACAATTGCCTCACCCCACCCCCTCCCATTCAAGACATCAAAGAGAAAGAAACGCGAACATGCAATAACTTCACTATGATGAAAACATGACCGGCGGAAAGTCAAATCGGAAGCAACGTCTCCAATATGACCTTAATAATGTTAAGTTAAACCTAAAACAACCAGGTTTTTTTATTGTTTCTACAGAAATCTGCTTACAAATTGTGCAGTGATCTGCTTGAATCAATTTTAACCTTTTTGTGGTGCAGCTAAAATTCTAAAGGCAATATCGTATATGTCAGTATACCAGCCAGCACTTTGAAAGCTGGTGAAAATGTGGTTTTACAACCATTTCGAAAACACGCCTAAACAAATACATCGTAAACTTTGCCGCATCCCCTCCCCACAAAACACACACACACACACACACACACACACACACACACACACACACACACACACACACACACACACACACACACACACACACAATTAAGCCTTATTTTAAACTATGATGATCATAGTTTAAAATGTGATATTTTTCTTAGATTGTGGGTTCTAACGGGTACCCACAATCTATATTTTAGAGCAGAAATAAGACAAATAAGGTTTTACCCATGTGTAATAAAGTTTACCCATGTAAACACATATTTTACGATACAAAAGTGAGGTTCAAGCGGGTCAAAATTATATAGACGTGTATTCTAGAACAAAAAAGGTGCAATTCGTTATCTGAGGTTACAGGACATAATCACGAAAACACGCCTACATAATTTTGACCCTCTTGAACCCCACTTTTATAGAGAAAAACTACGATTTACAGGGGTAAACCTTATTATTCTTTTTTCTGCTCTAAAATATACATTCTGGGTACATGTACTCGTTAGAACCGTCTCGCTAAACCCCAGTTTATATAGAGAAAATTGGTATTTACGACGGTAATCATTATTTTTCGTATTTATGCTTCAATTCTGACATAGGCTGTTGGTACTCGTTAGAACGCCTCAATGAAGCGGTTCTTATGAGAACGCACCACCTATGTTTACAGCATATACGGAAAAAATATAACGGATTTTCATCTCAAAAGAGATGCATCACGAAAAAACGCCTATATAAATTAGAACCCCTTGAACGCAACTTTTATACAGTAAAAGTGAGACGGAGCGAGGGCTTATAGACTCATCCGAAAGCCTGGAGAAGCTCGGGCTCGAACCTACGACACCCCGACCCCCAACACACACACACACACAGTCGGCCCCGGTAGCAAAGTCGGATGCGCGTCTGACTGGTGATCAGGAAGACGCGGATTCGATACATGCCGGGGTCGGCAACATTCTTTCGTGAAGATTGATCATGAAATCTTTTCTACGGTCATTCTCTACCTTCCGCTGATTCAAGAAGGGCAGTTGTCAGTGTCTGGCGAAATAATGTTAACCGCTGACGAACATGTATAAGCCAGTCCAGGAAAAATGTGAAAAGGTAAACTGACTGGCTCGAAAATGACCTAAATAGTGTTGACTGGACCGTTAAACTCCAATACAAACAAACAAACGAACAAACAAAATCCACGATCCCTGGTTTATGATTTTGTTTGTTTGATTTGAAGTTTAACGTCCCCGTCAACACAATTTAGGTCATTTTGGAGACGTTGCTTCCAATTTTGTGGGACTTTTACCCGACACTGAGATGAAATGACATCTCGATCCCTGCCGCCCAATGAAACCAATGGGGTTTATATGCATGGACGGGCCGGCTCGCAGCAATTTTCCTGGGTAGGCTTAGACCTAAGCGGATTACCAGTACTCATGTGTGGTCAGTATCAGCTCTGCGTGGAAGCATCGTGCAGCCCAATCTATTTCTCCAAGCCCCGATTGGCGGGGGCGGTCCCTGGTTAATGAGGAGAGTAGCTTAGCCACTACACCAAAGTGTTGTGTTCAAGACTGTGTACTTGCTGCAAGGTGTTCAGAATAACATTATCATCAATGTCAAAACACATATGTTAATTGTTCATTGTGTATGTACTTGATGAGCACCGGCAATGTATTAAAATTTTGTAAAAACAACATAGTTTACGTTTGTAAAACGCCTTTCAAGATAGATTACAATATTTAAAGTGTGTTAACTAAATGAAGCGATTTTATGCTGCTCTATCCGTTCCAGACCAGTTCAAACCTGCGACTTGACCGCAATAGCTAACTACTCGTATCTCAGTATGTGTAATACAGCACATTGTGACAGCTGATTCTTCCTGATTAGGCATATGGACTAAAGAAAGAACGCAGATAGTTCGCGATGTCAGGTGTCTTAAGCAAACGATGTGCCGCAAAATGTATAGCCTACTTCAGAAATGGATTGTCTACTGCAGGTCACATTGAGGTATGCCGCTATCAAAACATTCTGTTTTACGTAATTCGAAGTCTCGCGAGATGGCACTGTACGTATAGCGCGTGATCATGCTCGACCACAGTCAGAGTATACTGTAACTTTAGGTTAGTTTGTTTGTTTGTTTGTTTTGGAGTTTTACGGCCCAGTCAACACTATTAAGGTCATTTTTGAGCCGGTCAGTTTACCTATCAACACTTTCCTGGGCAGGCTTATACGTAAGCGGTTAACCAGTACAGTGCACATTCTTTCGCCAGAAACTGACAACTGCCCTTCTTGAATCAGCGGAAGGGAGAGAACGACCGTAGAAAAAACTTTAGGTTAGTAACTATTTCCTTCTTAATAGATGGGCTGCATGATGCTTCCGCGCAGAGCTGAAACCGCCCGCAAACGAGTACTGGTAAACCGCTTAGATGATCTTAGCCTGCCCAGGCAAAGCAGTGCGAGTCGGCCCGTCCATGCTTATAAACCCTATTGGTTTCATTGGGCGGCAGGGCTAGAGATGTCGTTTCATCTCAATGTCGGGTAAAAGTCCCACAAAATTGGAAGCAACGTCTCCAAAATGACATTTACAGTGTTAATGGGGACGTTAAACCTCAAATCAATTTCCATCTTAAAGATGTTATCTCCAGACAAATTTCAAGATACATGTGACTACATCTGCAAGTCTCGTAGTAAACGAGAATCCACGTAGTTTCAACCGCGCCTTATATAGTACAAGTTCAGTAGCTGGAACTACCCCTGTCTCAAACAGTTTTTTTTGTGGTCCAGAAGGTGTAAGAGCCATTGGCGTTCGACTGTATAAAGAAAAAATGGCTTTACATGGGTATTCGTAATTTTTCTTACATGTATTTCTGCTTTGGTCAAGTGAACAAGTCCGTGAAATTAACATCCATCCCCGCTAAACCTCACTTTATATTACATTTGCATGTATATATAGAAACTCGGGATTTACGGGGTGGTGGTGGTGGTGGTGGGGGGGGGGGGTATCATTATTTTCTTATTTCTGGTCTAAGACATAAGAGGCGGTTCTAACGAGCATCAATAACCTATCTTTGGATTATAAATAAGAAAGAATGAAAAAATGCTTTGTGTCATTCGGATGAGTTAACGTAATGCGGAGCCAAGCTGCAGCAACACATGAACAAGCCTGCGCATTATATACATGTACTTTGCAAATCTTATTTTTATGGGCATATTTGGTTTAGCATTATTTTCCTTTTTATGTGTGTTTGTGTGTGTGTGTTTGGAGTGGGGGTGTGTGGTTATTAATGAGTCCACCAAAAGTTACTATCTACAGAAGCTTTCCACTCGACTGTTGCTGAACATTACGGAAGTTTACACGCCTATACAAATACATTGTAAACTTTACCGCCTCAAATACGAAAATTTTAAGATGAAAATTTGGATATGTAGAACCGCCTCGATGAGGCGGTTCTATCGAGGCGGTTCTAACGACCACCCACAATCTATATTTTGAGCAGAAATAAGAAATAAGGTTTACCCCTGTATACCCCAGTTTTACTGTATAAAAGTGGGGTTCAAGGGGGTCAAAATTATATAGGCGTGTCTTGGTGAAGAAACGTCTAGATAATGGTTACTTGCAGCGGTCAGAGTGCTGTGTAAAAAGGCTTGGTTTAATCTGTAACGGTCTGGACCAGGCCCTTGAACTTGGGCACTTTCAAACAGTGTAGACCCAGATCAGGCGCCGGAGAACGCGGCGTCTGACAAAGTGCAACACTGATTGCTTAAACAACTAGATTTCCAAGGTCAAGGTCAAATAAAACAGTCGTACTACCCGTCCAGGATCATTTTATTTTTCAACATAGATGTAGAGGCAATGATCAGGAATCGATACAATTAACCCACAGCTCCCATCAGAGACACCAAAGGGACAGAAACACAAACGTGAAGCAACAGACCCTAACGGAAACTCTAATAGCGGAAAGCCAAAAGGACAGTTACTTTCCTACAAAATGGCCAAAAGGCTGTCCAAAATAAAATAATATAAGCGACACAAACACCCAAAGACAAACCATTACAAAAATAAACCGCGACAGAAGAACTGCTTTGGAACGGTCTGCGGAAAAGAATTCCACTAGGGGGCTTAAATCGATTTTACGTGGCCAAAATCCTCGCCCTTATTTCCGTCGCGATAAAGACAAATAATTTGTCCAGTCCGCATGAAGGTCTCCTAACTCTCATCAGTGCAACATCTCCGTTAACACAAAAAATAAACAACCACAGAGATGAAACAACGGCGAGTTCTCGACAGCAAGAAACAACAGAACTGCTGGAGCAAAAGAAAACCAAGAGTTTCACTCAAATGGGCCCGACACAGAGACAATCCGACCACCATTCCTACGGGTGCTTTGATTCACCTAGCTCTGCTTCATTATGATAACAGACTAGTAGGACATACTGCATTCTTTTATATCTCCGAAATGACTACTTTTCCGATGCTAACTAGTACTGCAAACATAGGTTGTGGGTGCTCCTTAGAACCGCCTCATTGAGAAGATTTTTTTAAAGATGTAACCTATATAAGTCAATGTAAAACCAAAGGGGCACAGGGCGGGGGCAGTTTTGGCCCCAGGGATATAATTGGAATAATCTTGATAGAGGTCCACAAGACGAAGCATCATACAAAATATTAAACACCTGAGCTTTCTGGTTTCAGAAAACAGGACTTTTAAAGGGGTTTCCCTATATAAGTCAATGTAAAACCAAAAGGTCCCGAGGCGGGGGGGGGGGGCATTTTTGGCCCCAGGGCTATAATTTTAACAATCTCGGTAGAGGTCTACTAGATGAAGCTACAAACCAAATATCAAAGACCTGGACATTGCGGTTTCAGAGAAGAAGAATTTTTTTAGATTTTCCCTATATAAGTCAATGTAAAACCAAGGGGCTCGGGGCGGGGGCATTTTTTGGCCCAAGGGCTATAACTTGAACAATCTTGAAAGTGGTTCACAAGACAAAGCTTCGTACCAAATATCAAACACCTGAGCTTCAGACAAGAAAGCTTTTCCCTATGTAAGTCTATGTAAAACCAAAGGGCATCAGGGCGGGGGCATTTTTGGCCCCAGGACTATAATACGAACAGTCTTGGTAGAGGTTAACTAGATGAAGCTACACACCAAATATCAAGGACCTGGGCACTACAGTTTCAGAGAAGAAGAATTTGTTGTTTTCATTAAAACATTTACATCGGGCTCCTGTGATCTTGATATGCAACGGACCTGAACCATTCGAACAACTTTGGAAGGGGGCCACCTGAGGATCATTCCTGAGAAGTTTGGTCAAAATCCAATCACTGGTTTAGGAGGAGATGTTTGTACGGACGCACGCACGGACGGTCGCACAGACGACGGACGAAAAGTGATCACAAAGCTCACTGCTCACCTTGTCACTACGTGACAGGTGAGCTAAAACACATAAAAATACAGGCACGACCGTGTTTAAAAATTAAAATAATAATAATAAAGATTCTCCTATCTACATTTTAATAGAAACACACCTATATTTTACGCCTAAGCGGGGTAAGAATGTTCAGCTAAAGCAATAACAAAAGTAAAATTCCGTATTTTCACAAAACGTATATGCATCTACATACATGAGCGCATGTCATCAGATAAAATAATAATAATGAATAACCAGAGGCCCATGGGCCACTACGCTCACCAGAGGTCATGTGGTTTATACCATATACAGCAAGGTGCCCATCTTGGTCATGTGACAACAATAATACGAATAATGTTTAATTGCCTCACCCCATAGAGGCTTTTCATGTCATTTGGTTTCAATCAGCATAGCTCTTTTACTGGAGAAGAAGATGAAAATACTGAATCTGAGCCATCCAAGACAAAGGTCAGTAATGACCTTGACCTTTGGAATTGATAAACTTCCATTCAGCTAACTGCAAATATCATTTTTGATGTCACAGCCTACCAGGCAATCAGAAATATCCGCTACTATGCCATTTTTTCATACAAATGTCTAAGTGACCAAATTTGACCTTGACATAAATCAGGTCATGGTCAACCAGAGGTCATCATTTGAACACACTTGGTTGGGCCAGAGTCCCTAATGTTGCATACCACGTTTCAAGACCATCAGCTATTCGGTTCTTGGGAAGATAGTTTTTAAAGGTTTTTACCATATATGGGCATGGCGGCCATATTGGTCATGTGACCCAGTCCTCACGAATAAAATGTCGTTCCCTCATTCCATGGAGGCTCCACATGTAATTTGGTTTCAATTGGCCGCGTAGTTTAAGTGAAGAAGAAGATAAAAATTCTGAATCTGAGGCGTCCTGGACAAAGGTCGGTAAATGACCTTGGCCTTTGGAACTGATAAACTTCCATTCAGCTGATTGTAAATACCATTTCTGATGCCACCGACTAATGTACAATCAGAAAAATCCACTGCTTTGCCATTTTCCATACAAATGTCTAAGTGACCAAATTTGACCTTGATGTAAAACAGGTCAAGGTCAACCAAAGGTCATTATTTCAACAAACTGGGTAGGACCAGAGTCCCTGATGCTACATGCCAAGTTTCAAGATCATCGGCCGTTCGGTTCTTGAGGAGAAAAAAATTAAAGGTTTTTACCATATATGGGCATGGCGGCCATATTGGTCATGGGACCCAGTCCTCACAAACAAACTTTCGTTCCCTCATTCCATAGAGGCTCCACATGTAACTTGGTTTCAATTGCCCGAGTAGTTTAAGTAAAGAAGAAGATAAAAATACTGAATCTGAGCCGTCCTGGACAAAGGCCTGTAAATGACCTTGACCTTTGAAACTGATAAAGTTCCATTCAGCTGATTGCAAATACCATTTCTGATGCCACTAGATAACATTCAATCAGAAAAAATCCACTGTTTTTCTGTTTTTCCATACAAATGTCTAAGTACCAAATTTGACCTTGACGTAAAAGAGGTCAAGGTCAACCAAAAGGTCATCATTTGAACAACTTGGTAGTACCCCAGGTCCCCGATGCATCATACCAAGTTTCAAGATCATCGGCTATTCCGTTCTTGAGAAGAAGATTTTTAAAGGTTATTACCATATATGGGTATGGCGGCCATATTGGTCATGTGACCCAGTCCTTCCGAACAAACTTTTGTTCCCCCTTCCCATAGAGGCTCCATGTGTAATTTGGTTTCAATTGGCCAAGTAGTTTCAGAGGAGATATTGTTTGAAAATGTTGACAACGCAGACGCAGGCGACGACGACGGACGACGGACCAATACCTATACTATAAGCTCCCCCGGAGCCTTCGGCTCTGGTGAGCTAAAACGTTATTGTAAAATTACTATCATTTCATTTCCACTTTCGAACCCTGCTGAATGCGAGGTCTTCTTTTCAACTCAAACAATGGTATAAATTATACAATTTTATCAGTACCCTTCCAGTGGCTCTAATGATTTAAATTCTCATTACGGTAACACACAAAGTGCGACAAAGTGCATTTTTTCACATCCCCAAAATCTGACGAAAATCCGTGATATTTTTCTTATTTATAGTTCAAACTTAGGTTGTGGGTGTTCGTTAGAACAGCCTCATTGAAACGGTTCTAACGAGTACCCACAACCTATGTCTTGGAGCAGCAATAAGAAAAATAATGTATACCCCCGTAAACCCCAGTTCTCTTTATAGAAAGTGGGGTTTACGGAGTTGTTTATTTGTTCACGCGATGTGTCCATCCCTATACTCGGCTTAACATTTCTTCGCTTCAGCTTACAGCACAGAAATTCAGGACCAGCAGCTCAGGCCTTTCGCCATATAGTACATACAATGTTGGCATGTTTGGATGTGGCAGAATCGCAGGTTTGGTACAGTCCTTACTGTTTGTTTGTTTGGAAAATTACAACCCATTTAACACTTTAGGCCATATCGAACTAAGCTCACTCGTGTCGAACTCATTACTATAACACGCCCGCGCAGCATTATGCATTTTTTCACAACACCAAATTGGCTACTTTTCTGAAGAAAATCCGTGATATGTTTCTGATTTATACTACAAATATAGGTTGTGGGTGCTCATTAGAACCGCCTCATTGATGCGGTTCGAACGAGTATCCACAACCTATGTCTTGGAGCAGAAATAAAAAAAATAATGTATATCCCCGTAAACTCAAGTTTTCTTTAGTGGGTTTCATTTCACGGACTTGTTCAGGTGATGTTATGCGGACATCAACTTTCTCAGCTTAGCTTATTTGACTGACCGCTAGTTAAAATAAAGTTAATTAGAAAAAGGATGGGTGGAAATGTATGTACTAATGTTGTTCAGTTTTGTTTTGAGAGATGTATGTAAGCGTGTTTGCAAAACATTTTAGGTCCTGCTTGCAAAGAATAAAAATAACAATTTACAACGAAATTATGAAATTATAACAATCACTTCATTTGTTTGTTTGTTTAATTTGAGGTTTAACGTCCCGGTCAACACTGTAAATGTCATTTGGAGACGTTGCTTCCAATTTTGTTGGACTTTAACCCGACATTGAGATGAAATGACATCTTAAGCCATGCCGCCCAATGAAACCAATATGGTCTATTTGCATTGACGGTCCAACTTGCACCACTTACCCTGGACATGCTTAGAACATCTAAGCTGTTTACCAGTACTAATGTGCAGTTGATTTCAGCTCTGCGTGGAAGCCCAGCAGCCCATTAATTTGTTCAAGCCCCAATGGGTGGGGCGGTTATAATACTCACTTCGTCACGAAAACTCGTCTATATAATTTTCACCCCCTTTAACCCCAATATTATTTAGTAAAACTGGGGTTTACAGGGGGAAACCTTATTTTTCTTATTTCTACTCAAATGTAGATTGTGGGTACTCGTTAGAACCGTCTCACTGAGGCGGTTCTAACGAGTACCCACAATTTATATTTATCTTAAAATTTTCGTTTTTATCGGCGGTAGAGTTTACAATGCATTTGTATAGGTGTATTTTCGTAATGTTATATCGTTTCTTTCAGTTGTTTTATTGTTTGTTTGTTTGTTTGATTTGATGTTTAACGTCCCCGTCAACACTGTAAAGGTCATTTTGGAGACGTTGCGTCCAATTTTGTGGGACTTTTACCCGACATTGAGATGAAAAGACTTCTCAAGCCCTGTCGCCCAATGAAACCAATAGGGTTTATAAGCATGGACGGGTCGACACATACCGCTTTGCCTGGACAGGCTGAGATCCTCTAAGCGGTTTACCAGTACTCGTGTGCGGGTCGGTTTCAGCTCTGCGTGGAAGCAACATGCAGCCCATATATTTCTTCAAGTCCCGATGGGCGGGGGCCGCAGTTGTTTTATTATATATCCTATATACATGATATATTTGAGATGTTGAGAATGAATGAAAAGTGCACCGCAAACACTTTTGTGTAATTTTGTTTTATGGGAACCCATATATGCACTTTTGCCGACTGTTGTTGTTTTTTTTTTTTTTTTTTTTTTTTTTGCTCTTTTGAAGTGAGGTTTTATATCCCCGTTAACATTGTTAAGATCACTTTGGAGACGAAATATAATAGTTTGGTGGAACTTTTATCTGACATTGAGATGAAATGACATCTCAAGCCCTGCACCCCCCAACCCCCACCCACCAAAAATGGTTTATGTGTAGGAACGGTCCGACTCGCACCACTTTGCCTGGGCAGGCTTAGATCCTCTAAGCGGTTAAACAGTACTGTTATGCTGTCAGATTCAGCTTTGCGTTGAAGCATCATGTAGCTTAAGAGGAATGGGAACACCTTCGGGGGAGGGAAGAATGGTTGGAAAATGTGCTTGGTGATCCCATTCCCCTTATTCAATTTCTCCAAGCTCCGATAGCGGGGGCAACGACTGCTTTTACTTGACGAGGTCACTTAAAATTCCCGAGGAGGCTTATACATGAGCAGTTCATCAGTAGAGTACACATTCTTTTGCCACCGTTGCTTTCCATCACCGATACAGGCGCGGTGTGTTAGAATTTAAATGTTTCAAAGCTTATGGAGTTGAGCTTGGATCTCTTAATCGACAACATGTTTCCATGAATAAGTACATACATGTAATGGTGAGACGGCCTCGTCAGAAATGGTTGCTGCCGGACAAAGTCATTCGAGGCTTTTTGCATGCTGGATATCCCTAAAGGGGTACATGTACCTTTGCAAACAGTGCATGCCCAGATCAGACGAGGGCCTGCACTATTTGCTAACATAATTCCAGTCAAAAATAGAATAACAACAAAAAATTGGCCTGGCACCCCTAATATGACAAATGCACTTGTCAAACATATAGCAAAGGAAGAGCCCACTGGTTTACAACGGGTTAATGGGTGTTATTTTCAACGTTTGCTTTACATAGGTGTACACCTGAACAATGTGCTAAGAAACCGACGATTTGATCTGAAATGGATAGTTGAAAACAACTCTGAGAGGGTTTCTGAAGTGAAGAAAAGTTTTCCTATAGGTGACAGTATACCATTCTACACACCGGATAAGACCTCTCAGCTACTCAAAGATCCCAGGTAAGCCTGAAGATAACACACACGTGACATAACACATTTTTTTTCATATCCCCAAAAGGGCTACATTTCCGATGAAAATGTCTGATATTTTCTTATTTTTGGACGGGTTTTTAAAAAAAATCCGTCCTTTAAAATAGCGATGTCCGGGCGGGCGGGCGGGCGGGCGTCCTGCGGGCAGGCGGGCGGGCGGGCGGGCGGGCGGGCGTCGTCCCAGGTTTACCTTTTGGTTAACCTTTTTTCAAAGTGATATTTTTCATCTATTCTGCAGCAGATTGTTTTAATATCAGGACTGATGCATAAGTGGAGGTACCGCTTTCATGTATTATCCATAAATGGCGCAAAAGACTAAAATTTTGGCGGAAATTGTCATTTTTCAAACTTGCGTTTTTCAGGTTTACCCTTTGGTTAACCTTTTTTCAGATGCCAGTGTAGTGGATAGAGTGCTGGACTACGGATCCTATTGTTGACTATGAATCTGAGGGGCGTGAGTTCAAACCCCGGTGGAGACATTTTTTTTTTTTTCTGTTCTTTTTTTTTTCTTTCTTTTTTCATTCTTTTTTTTCTTTATTTTTCTTTTCTTCTCCATAAACACATATGAACAAGTATTATCTTCCTCCCCTGATAGTTGCTAGTAATAATACATACATGCATGCATAGGCATGGAATTTTTTTTTTTTTTTTTTTTTTCGTTCTTTTTTTAGCTCACCTGAGCACGAAGTGCTCAAGGTGAGTTGATGTCCGTCGTCCGTCAACAATTTCTTTAAACGACATCTCCTCCTGGGATAATGGCCCGATTTCAAAATTATTTTACAGAAATGTTCATTAGGTGACCCTTTTTCAAAATTGCTAAAATCAGTGGCCACTTGAGCTAAAAATAGAGCTAAAAATAGAAAAAACTTTATTTTTTTTTCTTCGTAAAACACATAAACAAATCCCCCCCCCACACACACACACAAAAAGTTGTTACTGGGTTAGGATATTGCATTTGTTCTGTACATACATGCATACTTAGTTTTACATACATACCCTACCCACCCCACCCTACCCTAGCATACCCTACCCTACCCCACAACCCCACCCCCATCCCAAAACAACCCCAATCCACCCCCAACCCAACCCCATCCCACCACTCCCCACCTTACCCGACCTCACCCTTTCCCACCCACCCAAGCCCACCCCATCCCACAACCCCACCACACCCCATCACACCCCACACCCCACAATACCACAAATTCCACCCCGTCCCACCCGACTCCTAACCCATTCTACCCCACACCAGCACACCCCCCCCTCCCCCACCCTACCCCACCCATGCCACCACCATCCTAACCATACTGAAAAAAAAAACCCGTCCATAATGCCATTAGGCATTTTTCTTGTTTTACTCATAACATAGGTTGTGTGTGCTCGTACCCGCAACCTATGTCTTGGAGCAGAAATAAGCAAAATAATGAATACCGCTGTCAATCCCAGTTTTCTCTATATATAAAGTGGGGTTTAGAGGGGTGTTCGTTTCATGGACCTGTGAACATGATGAGACAGGAAGTTTGGCTTATATAATAGTCAAGCCTGTTCTCGTCGTATTCCTGTCGAAACATAGAAAGGGTGTTTTACTTCTCATATGGCTGTAGATGAAAAGGCTGGTCACACGATCTGGGGCCAGTTGTTCAAAACTAACGACGACGTTATCTAACGTATCGTTGAAACTTTGATCACCCAATATGGTGAAAATACTAATATTTTTGCTGAAAAAAAAACGTGAGTTGCAAAATTGCTTCTCACATTTTTTCAGCAAAAATAACAAAAGTTTATATAACAGTTAACAGAGTGACAAATTACGAATTCGTTAAGCTAAAGAGGCTTTGAACAACTGACCCGAGGTAAACAACACATAGAGAACAGATTTCGTTTATCTAAACATGATTAATGAGACAATATATATAAACTGTATTCAACTGGAATGCCTTCTGTCGTCGTCATTTGTCAATACTGCGGTCCGGCTTTAATTCCCGTCGTTGGCAAGCGTCAAGCAAGTCGTTGCTGGTCTGAGGTCGGTGGTTGTCTACGGATACTTCGGTTTCCTCCGCTACTTATGACAACAATGCACAACATCCGCGCCTTCGGGACGCGTTAAACAGGGTTTTAGCTTCATGTGTAATAAATAAATATTACACAAACACGCCTTTATAATTTTGACGCCTTTACACCGCAATAATTTTATATAGTAAAATGTATACATTACTTTTCTTATAATAGGAGTGAAATTCATTTATGTGGATTTTATCGGTGTGTAAGCTCCAGGGAATCACTCACAAACTGCATGAATCCCGACGGGCTTCATGCTGAGTTTGCGAGTGATTCGCCGGAGTTTTCACATGGTAAAATCCACAAAAAATGATAATTCATTCCTTATAATTCCATTTTCCCATCGCAATATTAAAATTATCACCAAATTTTAGGAATTAACTTACCATCGATTATTCTATTAGCAGCTGCCATCTTTGAAAGATACCAAGGCGAAAAAAACGTCAAATCTTTAAATTCAGTTTATTTGTCTTCTAACATTTACGTTTTCAATAGTTTTCCGTCTTTTAACCGAACGCTGTAGACGTCGCTTCATATAAATGACGTAAAGCACGGATTCTAAGCGTGCTTTTAGACGTTACGTTATATTACTACAAGTCACTGTGTGAATTTGTTATGAGTTTCTTGCTCATGGAATTTATCGAAGTATAAAACTTTTATTTTAACCAATCAAATCGCCCGACATGTATATACTGATAGAGAATTGGAGTTATTGCTGCTTCAAACATAGATTGTGGGTACTCGTTAGAACCGCCTCGTCCGGGCCGTTCCAGCGAGTACCTACAATATGTGCTTTTCAGCAGAAATGTTAAAAATATGTCAAGATTTTTTTATCTGAAAAATTAAACAAAAACAAAACGTCATTTTGGTAGTAATATTTACAATATATTTGAATAGGCCTGTTTTGACAAAAATACTGGTTTTTTGGTAACATCACGAAAACACGCCTAAATAATTAACGCCACTTTTATATAGTAAAACTTTGGTTTACAGGTGTAAACCTTATTTTAATTATTTCTGCGCTAAAATATAGATTGTGGGGATTCGTTAGAACCGCGTCGATGAGGTCGTTCTAACGAGTACCCACACTCTATATTTTGAGCAGAAATAAGAAAAGTATCACCCTTTTTCATCTTAAAACTTTCGTTTTTTTCGGCGGTAAAGTTTACAATGTATTTGTATAGGCGTGTTTTCGTAATGAATGAGACAAATAGTTACGCTGTTTTTGTTTGTTTGATTTGAGGTTTAACGTCCCCGTCAATACTGTAAACGTCATTTTGGAGACGTTGAGCACTTCCAGTTTTGATGGGACTTTTACCCGACATTGAGATGAAATGACATCTCAAGCCCTGCCACCCAATGAAACCAATAGGGTTTATAAGCATGGACGGGCCGACTCGCACCGCTTTGCCTGGGTAGGCTTAGATCCCTTAAGCGGTTTACCAGTACTCGTGTGCGGGTCGGTGTTAGCTCTGGGTGGAAGCATCATGCAGCCCATATATGTCTTCAAGCCCCGATGTGCGGGGGACCAGTTCCGCTGTAAAGAAGCTCACTGGTTTCTATTTTTATTATAGTCTAGATGGAGTGCTGGTGATTTCCTCTACAAACACACATACGAAATACATATGTGAGAGTTTGAACCATGGCAAGTATTATCTATAGAGGATCTTACACGAGTGGTAATTTCATATGATATTTATGAAACGAGCCTTTGGCCACGAGTGTAAGATTCTGTTTATCATATGACCACTATTAATTGGATTTTATCGCCTTTGAAATGGACAAATTTTCTACAGAAAATGCATTGTTGACATGGACGTCGTCATGACCTTACTTTTAATCCCGTCAAAGTGTTATTACACGTGTGGTCATACGATTTTTATTACACGACGTTATCCACTGCTTATCAGCGACGTATGATAAACATGTATATAAACAGTTATCAGCCCCCGCCCATCGGGGCTTGAAGAAATAGATGGGCTGCATGATGCTACCACGCAGAGCTGAAACCGACCCGCACACGAGTACTGGTAAGCCACTTAGAGGAACTAATCATTTCATCTCAATGTCGGGTATAAGTCCCACAAAATTGGACGCAACGTCTCCAAAATGACCTTTACAGTGTTGACGGGGACGTTAAACCTCAAATCAAACAAATAAACAGACAAAACTGGACCGGATCCTTGATAACCCCTAAAAGCTCGTATAATTTAGAATAGCGGGTATATATTTGACATTTCAGTTATTTATAGTTTAATGCGTGTTTCATTATCATTATTTTTATTGGTTTTATATTTCTCTGGTGTGAGGTGCAGACGCACTAACAACTTTTGCCTTCTTTCGCTATACATTTACCGGATATTTACGTTATGGTTCATGGGCGCATGCGCTCTTGGAAATAAACATTTTACGCTTCAAATGATGGACGCACGCCCTCTTGGTAAAATCAGCATGCGGCAAGCCGCCTGTAATCCAATGTGGGCGGCAGAGCGTGCAGTACATATTTACTAATATCTAGGTATTTTGCTAAGAAATAACAATGAATGGGTATAATTCTTTTCTGTAAATTTTATGACAAATTTATAAACATTTAACGTCAAACTGTAAGAGTAAGGCGGTTCTATCGAAACCCAAAGTAGAGCATGTATCGATCTCGCTTGACTCTCAATATTCCAATATGACAGAATACGAATTGTACTATATGTTCAAAATAAACATATATATTGTTGATAAATTTACAAAAACAAAATAAATAAAAAAATGTTTTTGTACACAGAGGCACTGTTGGCATAGACAACATGTGTGCCTGAAATTAAGGAAGAAGGATTTGCGTAGAGAATACTGGTCGATTATCTTTTCAAAACACCTGATAACCTTATTTATTTGTGCTTGAGAGTCCCTGTAATCAATAGCTTTGTAATGCACAAATATTTTAATCATTTTAGGGCTCACAATTAGAGAGCGCATGTCGAAGTGAGCAGTATTTAAATCAGTTACAAAAAAGATCCGAAGATATCCGAATGCCTAATTATAATAAATTATTAAAGCGCCAATACTGGAAACAAAGTTGCTAGTGAGACACGTTTCCGTGTCCTCGTTGGTAGGAGCACTGACTCTTAATCAGAAGGTCTCTCACTGCTGCGGGTTCGAGCCTCGCTTGGGTCACATGTGAGGTGCCAAGCTCTGCAACGGAAGGTCAAGTGTTCTTTTTTCTCTAGGTACTACGATTTTCGCTCACGTCTGGTCAAAGATCGGCATGAAAGAAGTGAAAAAAGCATTGAAAAGGTCGTAAAACACCCCTTTCTAAAAGAATATGAACTCGAAACGTGAGTGGTTTGTATTTGTAAGAAACGCCTAGCTGTGGTGGGTCTGACAATTCATTACAAAAACACGCCTATACAAATACACTGTAATCTGTACCACCGAAAAAAAAAAACAACGAAATTTTTAAGATGAAAAAGTGTAATATTGTTCTTAGTCCTGCTCAAAATATAGCTTGTGGGTACTCGTAAGAACCGCCACATTGGGAACGAGTACCCACAATCTATATTTTAGAGCAGAAATAAGGAAAATAGAGGTTATCCCTGTAAACCCCAGTTTTGCTAGATGGCCCCACCACCCCCACTCCCATTGAAATTCCTTTCACTGACCGTGTCAATGCGTTTGTTTTTTTTTTTTTTTTTTTTTTTTTGTTTTTTGTCGCGGCTTATTTTTGCTATTGCTTGTCTTTGAGTGAGTGTATCGCTTATATCGTTTTGTTCTGGATAGCCAATTGGCCATTTTGTGGGAAAGTAACTGTCCTTTTGGCTTTGCGCTACTGATGTTTCCATGAGGGTCTAGTTATTTAATGTGTGCGTTTCTTTGTCTTTGGTGTCTCTGGTGGGAGATGTAGGTTAATTGTTTTGAATCCTGATAATCGCCATCACTTCTATTTTTTATAGTTCGCTATTTATTCAATTTACCAGAGTGTATAGTCATTTACCTGTCTTTAAAACTCGTAATAAATTGTTAACTGCTGAGATTCTGAGCTAGCTTCTTTATCAGGGTTGTATCTATTCCCTAATCATTGCCTTCATTATAGAAGTGGAGGCAATGATCAGGAATCGATACTATTAACGCACAACTCCCCGCATTGAAACCAAAGGAAAAAAACACAAACATGGAATAACTAGACCCTAATGAAAATATCAATAACAGAAAGCCAAAAGGACAGTTACTTTGCCACAAAATGGCCAACTGGCTATCCAAAACAAAATAAAATAAGCGAAACACACACTCAAAGACAAACCATAACAAAAATAAACCGCGACAGAAGAACCGCCTTGGAACGGTCAATGAAACGAATTCCAATAGGGGGCTTAAATCGATTTTACCCTGCTGTTTTTCCGATACTGGAAATATTGCAGCTATGCTTGCAAAACACATTCCGCTGTGGGACCCAAATGGTAGTTTTGTGCAAGAGCATCACCGATGATTATCTATTGTCCGTTTCGTTTCCTGCAAGTTTTCATTGACGTTCGCCAAACATCAGCCCTTATTTTGACGAAAATGGATTTCAACTCCAGCTTGTTGATTGATTGATTGATTGATTGACTGATTGATTGATTTGATGTTTTATGTCCCCGTCAACACTATTTATGTCATTTTGGATACGTTTCTTCCAATTATGTGAGACTTTTACAATATACTGAGATTAAATGACAACTCAAGCCCTGTCGCCCAATGAAACCAAAAGCTTACATGCATTGGACGGTCTGGCCTGGACAGGCTTAGTCCTTCAAAGCGGTTTACATGTACTCATGTATGGCCAGTTTTAGCTCTGCTTGGCAGCATCATGCAGCCCATTTGATTTCCAAGCCCCGATGGGCGTGGCGGACTGTCGCTTGTTGTCACCCAGTATTATGGACATTCGCAAAAGTGGGGAATTAGCCGTTGAATTTCTCCGCGGGCAGAAAACTCAGTTTGCTTATTCAAGTATACGGTATTTCATACGTAAATATTTAATCGTCCCCGTCAACACTTTGTAGGTCATTCTGAGACGTTGCTTCCAATTTTCTGCGACTTTTACTCGACATTTAGATGGAATGACATCTCAAGACCTGCCACACAATGAAACAAATGGGGTGTACATGCATGGCCGGTCCAACTCGCATAACTTTGTCTGGACAGGCTTAGATCCTCTAAGCTGTTCCAGTACTCGTATGCGGTCGGTTTCAGCTCTGCGTGGAAGCATCATGCAGCCGATCTATTTCATTACGTCCGGTGCACCCCCTACCTCGCAAATGAAATATTGTTGTTGGGTCCAGCAATACAGATACGGGTTTGGGTTTTTCACGAGGCCGTCCATTCATTTGACAATAATGGAAAAATATGTGTTTAAATCCAGAGAACCTGGTTAGAATAGACAACTGTGCTATACACCGTTTCTTTTGTTTGTTTTGAGGTTTAACATTCCCTTCAACGCTGTGTTGGTCATTTTGGATACGTGGCTTCCAATTGTGTGGGACTTTTCCGAGCCGGACAGATTATGGTTGTGCATGTAATGTTGGAGCAAGCAGGAACGGAATACGTGTTCGCCCCTGTTTTCGCGCCCACATTAAACCCTGTGGAATTGTGTTTTCAGTACATCAAAAAACTTCTTCACACAAGCGAACTCCGAGCTGTAGTAAAAGACAATCTTGAATATGCTATTATGACTGCGGTAAACAGAGTTACACCTTCAGATTGTGCTAGATAGCAGATATGAAGTGACACTATGCCCAAGTGATTAACCGGGCCTTCCTGGCTTGATGGGTTAGGGCGCTGACTCTTAATCTTTAGGTCTCTAACCGCTGTGATTCGAGCCCCACTCGTATCACATGTGAAACGCCAAGTTTTACAACGGAAGGCCAGGTGTTTTTTATCCGAGTACTCCCATTTTCGCCCGACTCTAATTGAGGATCGCCCCGATATGTGAATTGATTTTGAAAGGTCCGTAAAAGCAGATGAAAAATATCCAAGAGGAAATGGTTAAAAAATATCGGGATTTGGTCCATGTAGATAATTTAGCTAGGCTTCCCATCAGTTTTGCTTTTCATAATTTTGGGTTTAGCAACACATACGAATGCACATCTGTCGCACTGAATTCGGTAAAGTTACACTCATGATCGAGTAGCCACCACTTAACGGCCGGCAGTCGGATGCGCGTCTGACTGGCGATCAGGACGACACGGGTTCGATACAGTGTCGTGGAGACTGATCATGGAATCTTTTCTACGGTCATTCTCTCCATTCCGCTGATTCAAGAAGAACAGTTGTCATTTTTGGCGAAAAAAGTGCACTGCACTGGTTAACCGCTTACGTATAATCCTGACAGAGATTATTCTTTTTGCATCTCTTGTACTTGGTGTTAAGGATCAAAGAAAGGCCTAACTTTGCAGGAGCTGGCGAGGTACCCTCCGTTACTTTGAGAATCAGTGCTCCCACGAGATTTAGTTGCTAGTCTCACAAATTTGTGATAGTTACGTTCTGTAAGTTCTATGTACTCGTTTTCAAAATCCAGGAGAGAAACTCTCAGACTTAAACGAGGCATTTCCTCTTGCAAAAAGTTGAAAAATTCAGTTTACGTCCTGCTGTATAAATTTCCCATTGACGCTTCAAGGTCATAAAGATTATCATGTTATGATCTCGAAATGGTCAATGAAACTGTGTAACTATTATGCAATTTAACCAAGGCAGCAATTTGCCTTAGATTTGCTCCTAACAATAACGGAATGTGGGAATTCAGAAGAGCCGCCTGACCTTCGTCTTCCATGAAATGGTCAGAATGTGAGTGTGAACTAGCTCGACATACTTCTAGTTAAGGTACCTGAAGCTTTCAGCATGCTTTGACCAAACAATGGACTTAGAATTACTTATGGTTTAATCAATCCAGATAGTCAAAATCTCGGTGTCCGGAGAATCTGATTTTTTCCTCTTCACTCAGTGCCATTACAGAAATTTGTCGAACAAAAGATAACGTCGGAGACTACTTCTTAATAGCAAGACAGAAGCCTCCGTTGTGAAGTGGTTATGTTACTCGCCTTGCAAACCAGGGGGCGCAGAATCGATCCCGGGTTTCTCCAGACTTTCGGATGAGTCTTTAAACCGAGGCCCCGTCTCCGTATGACCTAAGCTGTTGGTGAGATGTTAAACTCAAACACTCACTCTTTTAGCAAGACACAGAGTGATCATTCTTTGATTGTCTTGTCTCGACAGAAGACTATGTGGCAATGCCATCGACTGAGAGAGAGAGAGAGAGAGAGAGAGAGAGAGAGAGAGAGAGAGAGAGAGAGAGAGAGAGAGAGAGAGAGAGAGAGAGAGTCATTAGAAAACTTGCTTAATTTTCAACTTCGGTTTGTATGGCTCTTTAAGCCGGATGCGTGGCAACAAAGTAATCTCAAAACTTTTCTGAATGGTACTTAATCAGCATGCTGATGAAAAATCAAAGCATTGAATACCGGTGGGTCGATCGTCTCTGAGTGTAGGCTGGGAAAATAGTCTTGGACTTAAAATGTTTTGTTTAACCCTTAAATTCAAGTTTTTGAGCAAAAAGTGTAGATCCCGATCAGACGCTGCGTTTTGTGTCGTCTGATCCTTAATTTATGTACTGTGAGCAAAGAGACCAGACCCTGATAAGACCTCGCGTTCTGGGTCTACGACATTTGTCAAGCCCGACCCATGGTTCCAGTCCAGATTCTAAAGATAACCTACCGTACTGTGATAAAACTAACGCTGCTTTTTTCTATAAATAAGTTATATGGGTTTCATGCAAATCAGTAATAGTCACATGGACTTAGCACTGAAGCGTTTTTTATGCTTAGTAACTCGGGGTCGACTGACAAACAATCGACCCATAAAGTTGTTGGTGCTTGAAAGGTCCATGTCTGATTATAGCCTGCGCATAATGCCGATCTTGTCAGAGCTTATGATGCTCGTGTATATCAACAGGGAGCTTTTTTGGTTTGTGTCTATGGCTGTCAACATTTAGCATTAAAGCTGGAGATAGCTGATAAAACATAAATTGACACATTCATCGCAATAATCATTTTCAGATTTAAACTTCATACACATAGGCCCCGTCCATCGGGGCTTGGAGAAATCGATTGAGCTGCATGATCTGAAACCGCTGAGCATTCCTATTGGTCGCTCTCGTCGCGTTTGTGAAACAGACTATAATGACTGTTGTAAATTTCCGTCCAAAAATACCCTCGTTCACACACGTCACAATTTGACATATCAAGTTTGCGCTGGGATCGATCGATTTGCTAAGTATTTCTGCAATGCATAGTATTGACCCGCGTATTCCCCCTAGACTAAATAGTATTGCCTCTCAAAACTTTCTGACCTAAATATTAAGCAGTGTCGCTTTCTTCTGAAACTATGTATAAATGGGCTAACCTGACACAAAAACTGGAAGCTTTTGTTCTTGTTTTAGACGAGTTTCTCCTTTTCATTCACAGATAAAGCAGTCTTTTCGGAGAAGCCAGCTGGAGAGTCATATGATGACATAGAGCGATGCTATGATGCAGCGGAAAAATCCGGGAAGCCGTTTCTAACCGGATATACAAGGTTCGCTTATTGCAGCCACTATGCTGCCTTTTAGTGAACACTGTTGTAGCTTTAAAGAGCATTATCGTAGAATGATCATAATAGAAGTGAAGGCAATAATCAGTAATCGATACAATTAACCCACAGCTCCCATCAGAGACACCAACGGGAAAGAAGGACAAACATTAAATAACTAGACCCTAATGGAAACATCAATAGCGGAAAGCCAAAAAGACAGTCCCTTTCCCAAAAAAATGGCCAATTGGATATCCAAAACAAAATAATATCAGCGATAACACACTCAAAGACAAGCCATAACAAAATTAAACGCACCGCCCTGGAACGGTCAGTTAAAAGAATTCCACTGGTTGGGCTTGAATCGATTTTACATGGCCACAATCCTTGCACTTACTTCCGTCGCCATTTAGACAAATGAAGGCCTCCTAACTCATCAGTGCAACATCTCCGTGAAAACAAAAAAAAAAAATCAAACAACCACAGACCTGAAACAACCGCGATGGCTCGACAGCAAGAAACCACTGAAATGCTGGATCAAAATAAAACCAACAGTTAGACTCCGTTGGGCCCAACCAGAGACAGAGCATCAGGTACCAACCGACATTACATAAAATTAGATGTCTCTCATTCTCAGTAAGCCTTTACGCTGGAACCGTCAAAAATCTGGCCTGACCCACCGGCGTGTAATTAAAGAGGGAAGCAAAGTTGTCAACCGTGATTGGGTTTACTACCATGCATGTAGTCTGTCGTATAGCATTTATGTTGTACACAATCTTTTTATATCGAAGACTGATTTCATAAAATTTGGTGCTGAAGTCATTGCAATTATATATTTTTTTCTGAATTTATATACTAAGTCACCATAAAATTCGGATTCCGATAGTCCAACATTGAATTTTGAAATTAAATCGATATGCCGTCTATAAAAGTTTGAAAACAGGCTTTGCGTAGTTTATGATACCGATAACCCTGATTAAGAAGTTTAGCAGTTAACAATTTATAACGAGTATTGAAGTCAGTTACATGACTAGAAACTCTGACAAATCGAATTAATTGTGAAATATTATCGCCATAGGATGCCGCAAGAAGAACATCACCATCCAAGAAAGGAAATTTTACATTGTGCTTATCATAAATTTTGCAGGAAACAAAACCATCTACAATGGATAAATGTAAATATGTTCTATAAAAGGGAATGTTTATGTAAATCCAAAAACGGGGCTTCGGTATCAGAAGAATTTGCTTTATTTAACTGAAGTTCTGGGGGGAGGGTACATTTGACTGATCAAACCATCGAAATAGGTACTGTCAATATTTATTCTAATGCACTTGCGTATGTAACGCGACGTCTGATTGGATAACGTCAAGAATTTGCGACAGTATCTTCTGCGATATACTGTCGGAAACCCGACGTCATCGCGTAACGTCGCTTTTCATAGGCTGGCATTTGGTTTTACGCAGCTCACAGCGCTAGCCGTTTTGTGCAAAATAATACAGTTTTCAACAAAACAACCGTATAAGTGCATGAGAATGGGGATAACTGTATTGCAAAATTGTGATTTGGGGAGGTAAATCGTCGGTTTTACGGTCGCAAATTACGTTTTACGGCTCCGCTGACGCGTCGCCGTAAAACGAAATTTCCGACCGTAAAACCTCCGATTTACCTCCCCAAATCACAATTTTGAATACAGTTATCCCCTAAATAAATCATCAAAGCATCTAGAAATAGAAGTGAAGGCAATGATCAGGAATCGATACAATTAACCAACAACTCCCATCAGAGACACCAAGAGAAAGAAACACAAACATGAAACAACTAGACCCCAATGGAAACATCACTAGCGAAAACTCAAAATGACAGTCATTTACCCACCAAATGGCCAATTGGCTATCCATAGCTAAGTAATATAAGTAATACATACATATAAAAAATAAACCACGACAGATGCTTCAATGATTTTAGATTGGTTTTCAGTGCATCAGGAAAACACGCTTATATAATTTTGACCCCCTTGAACCCCGCTTTTATAGATCATTGCCGCCACTTCTATTTTATATCGTAACACTGGGGTTTACAGGGGTAAACTTTTTTTTAAATTTTGCTCTAAAATATAGATTGTTGGTACTGGTTAAAAGCGCCTCATTCAGGCGGTTTTACGAGCATTCAAAATCTATATTTTGAGCTGAAATAGGAACAATAACACAATTTATCATCTTAAAATTTTCCTTTTTCAGGGATAAAGTTTACAATGTATTTGTATAGGCATGTTTTCGTAATGGAAAAGAGACATCATGAAGCCTCTTTCGTAACAAAACAAGACACAAGTCAGCCACAAGGGGTTCGCATTTAGTACCCATCGGAATACCCACAACTTGTCTAAATAACTTAGTACCAACTCTTCACACACTTTCTGACATGGCCATAAAGTATAATTTTTATTCTCTTCAAAAGTGAAAAAAGTAATTCTTACATTACATGCAAGATAGAGGGAGCCTTCCCTATGAAACGTCCATAAATTACATCATTAAGTTTTTCTGCATAAGATTATGAGGAAGTGTAGTGTAAAGGGTGGAAACATCATAAGTAGACAGACTTGAAGCACGAAAACGTCTGTTTTTCATTTATTTAAAACTTCGTTAGATTTTTTACAGACCAAAAAAGGTTTCACCCTGATCTTTCAAAAACGTTCCATTAGGGTCTAACTGATTCATGTTTCTACTTCTGTCCCTTTGGAACGGTCAGTGATAAGAATTCCAATGGGGGGCTCCATGCGGACTGAACAAATTATTTGTCTAAACCGCGACGGAATCAAGGTCACGGATTCCAACCGCGTAAAATCGATTTAAGCCCCCAGTGAAATTCTTTCAAGTGACCGTTCCAAAGCGACTCTTCTGTTGCAGATTATTTTTGTTACGGATTGTCTTTGTGTGTGTGTGTATCGCTAAACTCCGTTCAGAAATTCTGAATCATCGATTTTTTCGTTTCTTTCTGTTAATACTCATTTAAGCCCATACATCACAATGGGAAAGTTTTAGACCTGACTCTCCGCCGACTTCTCCAGCAAGTCGTATGCCTCTGCGACAGTCAGGAAAGGCTGTGATTATTTGGAGAAAATCGCAAAACAAAGAAATGAGACCACAGACTAAGTCCATTTGATGATGATTGTCAGGTAAAATAATACATATTCAAATCCATGTGATGCACTTTATAAATAGATATGCAGTTTCGACATACCTTACATTCGAAGGGCTAGATAGAAGCTCACTGTGAACGGAGAGCCACTAGCGCGATGTGCTGTCAACAGTGGTCAGAATGAATTATACCGATATCAGATGTGGTGTCACAGCTTATGATATTCCATGAAGTGATCGTGCAAATAAAATATAGACGCCCCTGTAATTTACAAAAGCAGTAACCACTTCTATATATGGTTTAAAAAGGGTGTGTCGAACCTGTCAGAATGTCTTAGTCTGTGAACGAAAATTTAGATTTTGCAATTTTCTTCAAATAATCACAGCCTTTCCTGACTGCCGCAGAGGCATTCGACTTGTTGGAGAAATCGGCGGAGGGTGCGGTCTACAACTTTCCCATAGTGATGTATGGGCTAAAAAGAGTATTAAAAGGAAGAAACGAAAAAATCGATGATTCAGATTTTCTGAACGGAGTTTAATATATTTTTGTTTTGGATAGCAAATTGACCATTATTGTCGGAATGTTACTGCTATTGATGTTTCCATTAGGGTCTATTTATTTAATGTTTGTGTTTCTTTCCCTTTGGTGCCTTTGATGGGAGGAGTGGGTTAATTGGATCGGTTCCTGATCATTGTCTCCACTTCTATTTTTCATGATGTCCCTTTACATTGAAAACCAATCTGAAAGGATTGAAGCCTTTCGCTCGACTTCTAGATATTTGATCAACTTGTTATATGTTGACAATACCAATTTCAGTGGTTTGATATTTTACCCCCAGAACTTCCGTTAAATATAGCAAATTATTCCAAATATGTGGGACTTTTACCCGACATTGAGAAGAAATGACATCGCAAGCCCCGTCGCCCAATGTGACCAATAGGTCCGCCTCGCACCGCGGTTCCTGACAGGATTTTGAATTGGTAAATTTTCCTCTCTTTGATGGTGATATTCCTCGTGCGGTGTCCTGTGTCGTTTATGTTTCGCAATTAATAAGATTTGCTAGAGTGCCTAGTCTTTGCTCCAGCATTTGAGTTATTTCTCGCTGTCAGGTCGGCACCGTTGTTTCATCTCTGTGGTTGTTTGATTTTTGTGTTCGAGGAGATGTTGCACTGATCAGTTAGAAAACCTTCATGCGTACTGAAAAAGTAATTTGTCTAAATCACGATGAAAGTAAGGGCGAGGATTGCGGCCACGAAAAATCGATTTAAGCCTAACAGTGAAAAGTTTTCACTGACCGACCCAAGGCGATTCTTCTGTTGTGGATATTGTCCTTATACTTCGGCTGCATGTGTATGTGTGTTGATGTTTTCTTTTTGTTTTGGACAACCGCTTGGCTTTATTCACAGAGGGCCAACCGGAGTCCGTCTGTTGGATTATATTTCTGTTGTTTCGTGCTGTATTTGTCTTTCTGCGACGGAAGTTTGGGTAAAGAATTGCGGCCGCGTAAAATTGATTTAAGCCCGCGCCCGCCCACCCCAGTGAAATACTTTTAACAGACAATTCCAAGGATGAGATTCCGTCGTGATTTACTTTGGCTATAGTTCGTCTTTTAATGTGTGCATCGCTTATTCGCTTATATCTTTTTGTTTTGGATAGACAGTTGGCCAATTTGTCGGAAAGTAACTGTCATTTTTGCTTTCCACTATTGGTGTTTCCATTAGGGTCTAGTTATTTCACATTCGTGTTTCTTTTCCCTTGATACCTCTGATGGGAGATGTGGGTTAAGTGAACAGATTCCTGACTATTGTCTTCACTTCATTTTTCAATAAAGCCGGTGACCTTGGTCGTTTATATTATTTGACTCTTCAGCCAGCTTGCAGCCGGAAGAAAGTGAAAGTTAAAACAATCGGGAACGCATCCGATGGCTCCCGGACTGTTTCATGATAATCTTTAAATCAGAATGTGTAACAGTACGGAGATGTGTACGTTTACAATTGCAAATTTCCCGTCTGTCTGGAGAGTTTTTTTTTCTTCAATGAATGTCTAAAAGGAAAGAAAATGGGGTCATTTTGCCAACGCCGTTTTGCCATATTGTAGGAGAGTAACTCTTCGTTTGACTTTTCGTCTGTGACTTTTCATAATAGTGGTGTTAATTTGTCTTCGTGTTTCTTTTCATTTGATGACTTGGATGGTACGTGTGAGCATTCCTGATCGTTGTCTCCACTTCTGTTCTCATATTACATTTTGCATGTATAGCTTCATGGTACTCAGTCTTCTTTTTTAGTCTTGTAGTGGCTTGTATTTGGTTATGGCATATTTTGATAAACTTTCTCTAACTATTTCGGGTGTTCCTATTTACTTAATTTTCCACAACCCTTCCGCAAACCCACATTTGATAAAGGGAAAATTATTTTCCGGTGATGTACTACCTGATTCTTTGCAAATGCCAATAATGAACTAGCTAAGGAGTACACAGTTCATAGAGTAGTACTGATGGCTATACTGAAACTGCAGTGACACGAACTTCAAAGTCTCATAAACCTTGGCTGAGTCTAAATAGAAGTGAAGACAATGAGCCGGAATCGATACAAATACCCCGCATCTCCCATCAGAGGACATCAAAGGAAAATAAATACAAACGTGAAATAACTAAACCCTAATGGAAGCATTACTAGTGGAAAGCCAAAAGGACAGTCACTTTCCCAAAAAATTGTAAACTCGCTACAACCCGCCCCCCTCCAAATACACATGCAAAGACGAGCTATTACAAAACGAAATCGCGACAGAATAACCAAATTGGAACAGATAGTAAAAGTATTTCTCCGGGTGGCTTAAAATGATTTCGGTCGGCCACAATCCTCGCCGTTACTTCTTTCGTGGCTTAGACTTATGATTTGTTCAGTTTGTTCATGAAGGCTTCCTGACGCATCAGTGCTACCTCTCCGAGAACAGAAAAATCAAACAATTTGAGAGATGTAACAACGGTGCGGACTCGACGGCATGAAATAACTGAAATGCTGGTGAAAAAGAAAACCAACAGTTAGACTCCGATGGGCCCAACCAGAGACAGGACACCAGGTATCGACCAACATTAACTGAAACCTGCTC
The DNA here is from genome assembly GCA_963580285.1 of Lucinisca nassula. NCBI lineage: Eukaryota > Metazoa > Mollusca > Bivalvia > Lucinida > Lucinidae > Lucinisca > Lucinisca nassula. Next base: position 110,513,451 of record OY757024.1, read on the forward strand.
CCGAATCCCATGGAGATTTTTCCATATTTCCAGATACAACTATTTCGATGTGATTTATGGAAACGTCTCGTACTCAAGATGACTTCAATATTCCCATTGGTAACGTTCCCTTCCTGGGCAGTAATATCCCGTTTGCACCAGCATATGGATTTTACGTTTCACAGTTAATCCGTTATGCTGTACCAAGTATCAGGACTTTATGGAACGTGGGAAGGTGCTCACTACCAGGTTGTTATGCTAGGGGTAACAAAACCCAAACTGGTATAAACACTAAAGAAGTTCTATGGGAGGCACCATGATCTTGTTGATCCGTACAATGTTGCCATTTCCAGAATTATTTCTGATGTGTTTGCCAATAGAAAACCATAGGAAGACTTCCAAAATCTCAGACATACCCAACTCGGCATTTACTCCTTTTCTTCGTTCAGGTCGATAGGCATGGTGGGCGCAGCTTGCTTACCAAGTAATGCTTACTATCCACGGACGCCTGATTACCCTATTCTGGAGTCCATGTCTGTTGATCTGAACATTGATATTTGCCATTTGTCTGTGCATTAATGATTTTGGATTAACGCTTTGGTACTAAGACCTAAACTACTATTCAATCGTGAAAATATGCGTTGTGTTTAATGAAAATGACTACCATAGGCTATTTTTCTGTAGAAGATCGGAAGATACCAGTTTTTTTATCACCTTACCTGGCTTTATTTTTAATCTGCAGTGGCGAGGACTGTGTCAACAACATATTTAATCGGGTCATTGAAATTTGATTACATCTTCATAGTGTAGAGTATATCGAAATTACGTAAACACCCCTAAATAAATGCATTGTAAATTTTACCACCGGAAAAAAAAAAACACGAAAAATTGCAGATGAAATATTGTGATTTTTTTCTTATGTCTGTTCCAAATATGATATGTGTTGTAGGAACACGTTAGTGCAGAAATACGAACAAATAAGGGTTGCCCCTGTGAACCCCAGTTGTGAAATTAACGTGGAGCTCAAGTGGGGTCAGGATTATATAGGCGTGTTTTCGTGGTGGTTTGTTTCTTTAAGACTTGAGAGGCCATTCCAGATTTTGATTTCCAAGGTGGTTCTTCTGTCGCGTTTATTTTTGTTATGGTTTGTCTTTGAGTGTGTGTATCGCTTATATTATTTTGTTTTAAAGAGCCAATTGGCCATTTTGTGGGAAAGTAACTGTCCTTGTGGCTTTCCGCTGTTGATGTTTCCATTAGAGTCTGGTTGTTTCGTGTTTGTGTTTCTTTCCATTTGGTGTCACTGATGGGAGCTGTGGTTAATTGTATCGACTACTGGTCATTGCCTTCCCTTCTATTTTACTTTTTGGTTAATTGAAAAATAGAAGTGGTCTGGTCAAGTAAACGTCTAATGTTACTTTTACTGTGCTGTCTACTTGCATTCTAAACCGTTTGTTTGTTTGGATTATATTTATTAGGCGTAAATAGAGAAATTATCTATACTCTTATAGACCAATTTTTATCGGAAGAAAATAGTGCTTACCAAGGTGTTATCTACGCGAAATTCCACATACTGTGAGGCAGTTTGGGCCTAAGTACACAAACTAGCAGGAACTACTGTGATTCTAGCGTATACTAACAGCAGCTGGTGGCTCCACGGAGTCTCATTAGTGTTTTTTTCGCATAAGCTTTCCATAATTATTGAACTGTCCACAGGTCACCAGGCGATCACTGGCCAAACTGACTGGAAGCCCATACTTGCTCTAGATTGTGTCGTGTTCAACCCCCGGTTGTATCACTTTAACCTTACTTTCCGCATTTAAAAGGTGCAATCAACCTTTCGGACACTTTCGGGATTCCGGTCAAAATCCTAAAAAAAATGAACACCTTGTGAACTTGCTATAATTCCCTTAAAACATCACGATCAAGCAAAGAGTCCAAGAGGTGCAGATGGAATGACGAACAAAACTGGTTCTGCACTGATTGCTTAGGCCTGTCTGTCCCTAAAGGGTATGAATAGCAGATACCATAATATCCTGTAAAGAGGCATGATGAAGATAAGTACGGAGTAGGCTGTTTTAAAATAGGGTGACATGCATTTGCACTGGAATAGCCTTAATGATGTGATTCTAATGCTCTATTGAGTACACGTGTCGTAAATTTGGAAAATAAACAAAGAGCATCTTTCTAAATTATTTCCAAAATATATGCTACTGTTGTCGGAGGATAAGTATATAATGACGTAAAAGCGTTTGTCATATGACGTTGTTGATAACCAGTGGATAACGCCGTGTAATAATCAAAGCGCCAAAGGCACTGACATGACAGATTCTATGAGAAAATCATTACACTGTGAAAACTTACAGAAAAGCTTTCTAAAAAGAGCTTAAAATTTAGAAAGGTAGTTCTGCAAATTCCAATATATGATATATTTGCAGATGTCTATAGACAGGTGGTTTTATTAAACGTCATTCGATGTTTCATTTTTTTGAAAGAAACTATTTACGTTTTCAAAACCAAACATTAAAATTCAAGTTTTAACCATGCTACTGTCCATAAGTAACAGTTTTTGTCTGGTCTGTTGTGGACACCTCTACCCAAAGATACTATATGGGAAAGAGATCGGAGGAGAAAGGCTGGCTAGTCCAGTACATGAATTCCATCCATTGGCTTGAATACATTTTTGAGTAAGAACAGCATTATGAGCCCGCTCATAATCCTGCTGGATAAGATATCCCGGATTCTGAGCGTAAACAAATAAATGGAACCATGTGAGGCCGAAGCACGTGTTTAATGTAACGTCTCGCTGTTCAATCCACGTCTCAGCCATGATGTTGAATGTTCTTAATGACACTAAGCTGCGTTCGCTAACTACACGCAATAGCTCGCCACAAAAAGTACGCTTATTTCACCCGATATGTCATGCTCTGTTATGCACGCGTCGCCTCGGCATACCTTACACCCATACGTCGAAACACCCGGAAACGACAACCGGCGTGATTCACGCTGAAGTGCGATTTGTCACTGAAACGCATATGCCAGTCGCTTAGACGCCAGTTTACGTATTTCATGCACTAGCGTAAATGTTCCGTACTGTGTCGACGCGTTAACTTTGGTCACGACAGGGACGTCGAGCTCTCAAACGTGCATCGCATAAGGGCGAGATCAGTGTCAGTGCTTATTAGTCGGTAGTTGATGTTAATTTCATATAATTTGTATTCTGAGCTTGTTCAGTAACTAATTTGCATAATTGCAGTACTCTTCTTTAGGAAACCATTTTAAGTGACGTCATGTGACGTCATGTCGTCACAATTGCAACCATGACAACGTAATAGGGATATAGTTATTTGTGTTAACCAATATGGAGGATTATTAAAGTGACAGCTAATTATTAGTGTTTGTTGGATTATCAAGGATCAACAAGTGGTAGCAGAGCGTGGGGAACGGTCCCTAGGCGTAGGGGAAGAGAGTGTAGCTAGGAGAAAATTCAGACTTTGATGTTTGGACAGTGATTTTTATACAGAAGAAAACTAAAAATGACAACAAGGATAAATCCCCCAACATTTCTCAAGTCCAAAAATTATGACAGATAAAGACAAGAGCTTACAGCATGGAAGGAAATTACAGACTTATCTAAAGATAAACAAGGTATAGCTATAGCTTTATCCCTTCCTGAAGAAGATGAATCACAGATAAGAGAAAAAGTGTTTGACCAAATTCCAATTGATGACTTGAAAAGTGATGATGGGTTGACAGTTCTTTTAAATTTTCTTCACAAACATTTAGCTAAAGATGATTTGACAGATAGCTTCGAAAAATTTGAGGACTTTGACGACTTTTATAGAAATGAGGGACAATCCATTCATGAATATGTTGCTGAATTTGACACCAAATATAGAAAAATAGAAAAGAAAGACATGACTTTACCTTCAGAAATTTTAGCTTTCAAACTACTTCGAAAAGCTTGTATTACAAAAGAGGAGAAATTATTGGTATTAACTGGCATGAACTATGAAAACAAGAAAACACTTTATGAGGAGGCCAAAAAATCACTCAAAAAATTCAAAGGGGAAAGTAGAGCTAGCGGCAGCAGCGGTACAGCTATCAAGGTAGAACCAGCGTTTGTAACTGGCAATGAAGAGACACTGGTTGCATCAAGATATAGCAAGGAGAGAGGTCGGGGTAGGCCAACTGCAGGAGAACGGGCAGAAACCTGGAAGCGTGGGAGACAGGGACATAGCTTTACAGGCAGAGAATTTAAGTGGATAGAACCAAGGAGACAAACAGGGAGAGGTGGCGGTTACCAGGGAGGATACCAGGGAGGCTATCAGCGCACTGAATCGGGATCTAGGGTCAGTCAGCCAAGTGTCAGAGACGGAAAGAACATTAATCCTACAGGACCGGATGGTCGAACACTTACATGCAAGTCTTGTGGTTCTTATCGCTATTTACTATCTGCATGCCTAGACAGCTGGGAAAACATGGCAAAAATTAACATGGCTGAGGAAGAACATGCTGTACTATTTACAGGGTATGATACTGAGGAAGTTCGGCGTCTAGGTATTGATGCACAAAATTGCGCGGTATTAGATAGTGCATGCAGTTGCACAGTTTGTGGTGATAAATGGATAAACAACTACATCCAATCCCTAGACCACAATGACAAGCTCAAAGTGAAATAAAATGATGGTCAGCGTGTGTTTAAATTTGGGGGGGGGGGTACATGCTTAAAGTCAAAGGCAGAATATAGCTTGCCAGCAGTGATAGCAGGTAAAGAGGTGATGATAAAGACTGATGTGGTAGAATCAGACATCCCACTGTTGCTGTCCAGAACAGCCATGAAGAAAGCTGCCATCAAAATAGATCTGGAGAATGATACAGCCAATATAATTGGGAAAGAGGTAGCATTGAATTTGACAACATCCGGACATTATTGCATACCTATAGATAAATCAGAAGAGGTGCCAGTTGAGAATGTGTGCACTTTTAGGCTTGAAAATTTAAGCACTCAGGAGAGATATAAGACGATGCTCTGTCTCTGGTCGGGCCTATCAGAGTCTAACTGTTGGTTTTCTTTTGCTCCAGCATTTCAGTGGTTTCTTGCTGTCGAGTCCTCACCGTTGTCTCACCTCTGTGGTTCTTTGATTATTTGTGTTCACGGAGATGTTGCACTGATGAGATAGGAGGCCTTCATGCGGACTGAACAAATTATTTGTCTAAATCGCGACGGAAGTAAGGGCGAGGATTGTGGCCACGTAAAATCGATTTAAGCCCCCCAGTGGAAATCTTCCACTGACCGTTCCAAGGCGGTCGTTCTGTGGCTATTTATTTATGTTGTTGTTTGTTACTTACTGTGTGTATCACTGTGTCTTTTAATTTTGGATGGCCATATGGCCAATTTGTGGGAAAGTAACTGTCCTTATGGCCTTCCTTTGTTTAGGTTTCCATTATGGTCTGGTCGCTTAATGTTTGTATTTCTTTCCCTTTGGTGTCTTTTTTGGGTGGAGTAAGTTAATTGTATCAATTTCTTATCTTTGTTTTACTTCTACTTTACTGAAATTACACAGGCAATTTGCTCACCCAGCAAAGAAAAGACTGATAGCTTTATTAAAAGATGCAGGAGTATGGCAGGAGGAATATGAGGGAACAATGACAGAGATAGAGGAGAAATGTGAACTCTGCAAGGTCTACGTTAAAACTCCATCCAGACCAATCGTAGGGATGCCCATGGCCAAGAAGTTCAACGAAAAAGTGGCAATGGACCTGAAACACTGGAATGGCCGTTGGATATTACACATTATAGACATGTGGTAAAGGTACACTGTGTCAATCTTCATTGACAGGAAGGAACCAAGCTGCGTGATTGATGCCTTAATGGCCCACTGGATTGGAAAGTTTGGTATTATGGGAGCACTAATGACGGACAATGGTGGGGAGTTTAGCTCTGATGAAACGAGAGAGATAACATCTATTATGAATGTCCAACTATGTACGACATCTGGAGAGAGTCCCTTTCAGAATGGCCTGTGTGAAAGGGTACATGCCATAACTGACATGATGCCGGTCAAACTGGAAGCTGAATACGGTAAGGTAAACCCCCAGACATTACTTTCTTGGGCAAATATGGCCAGAAATTCATTGCAGATATGGAATGGCTATAGCAGTCACCAACTTGTCTTTGGAGAAAAACCTAACCTGCCAAATATAATGAGTGACAATCTGCCAGCGCTAGAAGGATCAACCACCAGTGAGGTATTTGCTAAACATTTGAATGCCTTGCATGCTGCCCGAAAAATATTTATCCAGTCAGAGGCTGATGAAAGGATAAGAAGAGCTCTAAGAAACAAAGTCAGAGCTTCAGAGCAGGTGTTTGAAAATGGTGATAGAGTATTTTACAAGCGTGAAGGAAAGGAGCGTTGGCTTGGGCCTGGAAAAGTGGTCTTTCAGGATGGGAAGGTTGATTTTGTCAGACATGGGGGTATATTTGTAAGAGTCTCACCAAACAGGTTACAGAAGGTGAACAACTACTTGACAGATGATGATAAAACAGACACTGAGAAGGGTATGCCAAGTAAGAATAGTGAGAGGGAAGAGGATAGAAAAGTAGAAGTAAAACAAAGATCAGGAATTGATACAATTAACTTACTCCACCCATAAAAGACACCAAAGGGAAAGAAATACAAACATTAAGCGACCAGACCATAATGGAAACCTAAACAAAGGAAGGCCATAAGGACAGTTACTTTCCCACAAAATGGCCATATGGCCATCCAAAATTAAATGACACGAGTGATACACACAGTAAGTAACAAACAACAACATAAATAAATCGCGACAGAAGAGCCGCCTTGGAACGGTCAGTGGAAGATTTCCACTGGGGGGCTTAAATCGATTTTACGTGGCCACAATCCTCGCCCTTACTTCCGTCGCGATTTAGACAAATAATTTGTTCAGTCCGCATGAAGGCCTCCTTACTCATCAGTGCAACATCTCCGTGAACACAAAAATCAAAGAACCACAGAGGTGAGACAACGGTGAGGACTCGACAGCAAGAAACCACTGAAATGCTGGAGCAAAAGAAAACCAACAGTTAGACTCCGATGAGTCCGACCAGAGACTCTGAGAACAGCGTATCTGAAGATATACCACAGGCAATAACTGAACCTGATAGAAATAATACACAAGCAAGTCAACATAGCATGAAAGCACTGAAAGTCAATGACAAGATCCAATACAGATTACAGGATACTGATGGTTGGATTAAAGCCACAGTGATAGGAAGAGGTGGTAAAGCAACAGGCAGAAATAGAAACTGGTATAACATTAAAGAACATACCTCTGAAGAGAAGAGAAGTGTGAATCTGGAGGAAGTACAATGGGAAAAGACCACAGACAATGCTGATGTTAACATAGTTCAGAAACAAGACTGCAGTGCAACTACCGCAGCAAAACTAACTGAGCTACAAAAACTGAAGGATTTCAACACCGATGAAGAGGTTAAAGATTGTGGCCAATACACCATATCTACAAGATGGGTTATCACAGAAAAAGATGGACAATTAAAAGCAAGGTTGGTAGTAAGAGGCTTTGAAGAAGAATTTGCAATGCCAAGAGATAGCCCAACTGTTGGAAAGGGTACTATGAGGACATTTCTGGCTATAGCTTCAAATAAAAAGTGGACTGTGAAAACAACTGATATAAAATCTGCTTTTCTGCAGGGCAGAGAACTCAGACGAGACGTATACATTAAACCCCCAAAAGAAAGTGAAACAGACAGGAATATAATTTGGAAACTGAAACATGGACTGTATGGGCTAAAGGATGGTGCAAGACAGTTTTATCTTAGCATAAACTAGGAATTGCTTAAGCTGGGGTGTAAAATGTGTGAAATAGATCCGGCCATGTTCTATTTCCATAGAGGGAAAGAGCTCAGCGGAATACTATGTTGCCACGTTAATGATTTTCTACATGCGGGTGACAAAACTTTTGAAAGTATGATGGCCACATTGAGGAAAAGGTTTGTGGCTGGGAAAATTGAGGAAAAAGACTTTAACTACATAGGTTTTAAAATTACCCAAGACAAAGATGGGATAGTCTTAGATCAGTCAAAATATGTTGAAAATATTACCAACAAAGCAATTGAGCCCAAAAGAGCACAGGCTAAACAAGATTTACATACATCAGAGGAACAAACTGAGTATAGACAGTTGATTGGACAAATGAACTGGGCTGTGCAAGGGACAAGACCAGACATGGCTTTCGAGCTGATAGACCTCAGTACAAAGTTGAAACAGGGTAACATGAATGATCTGACAAGAGCTATTAAGGTGGTGAATAGGTTGGAAGATATCAGGTCTATAATTTCATTCCCAACTCTGAGCAGCGAGACAAAAAACTGGAAGATATTCGTTTTCTCTGACGCATCTTTGTGCAACATCAACGACGGAACAGGCAGTACAGGAGGACATATTGTTTGGTTGGTAGATTGCCATGGAAAATGTTGCCCACTGTTTTGGCATGCAGGTAAAATAAAGAGGGTTGTAAGGTCCACTATTGCAGCAGAAACACTGAGTTTACAAGAAGGACTTGAGTGCGGCTTTTATTACAGAAAAATGATTGAGAACATTTTGCGCATACCTGACAAAACAATACCTATTATTGCATACGTAGATAATAAGAGCGTAATAGAGGCTGTATATTCAACCAAGCGGGTAGATGACAAGCGTCTTCGGGTAGACATTGCTGCAATAAGCGAGTCTCTGGCAAGAAATGAATTTTATGAAATTAAGTGATGTCCTGGAAAAAAGCCACTTGGCTGACTGTCTGCCAAAACGAGGAGCAGCAGGATACAACTTACTTCAAGTGCTGAAAGAAGGTAGATTGCCACAGGGCTTTATTTAATCAGATTTAAAGACTTGGAGTATTGCTTCAGTTTTACATATGTGTTTCTTCTTTCTTAAATTTTATTTTGCTATATAACTGTCACTAATCATTGCTTTATATCAATTCTTTACATTTCTGTTTCATGATCTTTTAATTTTTTTTCACTTTGGCAATTTTTGATGAACTCGGAAACAAAAACAGAAAAGTATAATTAATGTTAATTTCATATAATTTGTATTCTGAGCTTGTTCAGTAACTAATTTGCATAATTTCAGTACTCTTCTATAGGAAACCATTTTAAGTGACGTCATGTGACGTCATGACGTCACAATTGCAACCATGACAACGTAATAGGGATATAGTTATTTGTGTTAACCAATATGGAGGATTATTAAAGTGACAGCTAATTATTAGTGTTTGTTGGATTATCAAGGATCAACAGTTGAGACCCCTTGTTTATCAACAGGTACAGTGTAGCAGCTGCCGGCGGAAATCTGTTCCGCATATGCTTCTGACGGTCGAATCGATCTTGACGTACGGACGTCGGTCTTCCGCTACGTCGACGTCCACTAGCGTCTTCTGTATATAGTAAGATGTCACTCCAATAGACGATAGATCACACACATGTGGCACCCAAAATCAGAGTCAACGTCATCCGCTTTCAGACCAGCTTCTAGCTCTCCAGGGACACGCTTACGATCCTTTAATGAAAAATGTTGCAATACGCTCTCACTAAATGCTTTTTTGAGAACAAATTTCAGTTTCTTCTTTTCTAGGCAGGACCTTACATTACACATCAAAAGTTTGATCCCGAACATGTGGTTTCTATCCGTACTGGTGAGAGGGTGGTGCACAGGATCGACGTAGTCGGACTGGTAATCCGACGTCACGGTTGATAGATTTAACGGTTTTAGCTTAAGGGCATGGTGCCAATCGTTTGGTTTCAGAGTCAAAACACTGGGAGTGTGTGGTGTAGGTTGGAGTAATAGGCCTGGGCTGAGATTTAAACTGTTTCATTTAATTTTGAAATTCTAAACAAATAGTGAAGATTTTGATAAGAAGACGCGTTCGGCAGCGTCTGATCTTGGTCTACACTGTTTGCCAAGCTCACCCTATGATTCCAGGATAACCCTCTTCCGTCTTATGGAATACCCCGATCTCACTGCGGCTATTTTCTACAAGACAAAAGTTATTCTGACAAGTCAGTGATAGTCACGTAGACAATAGTACTGAAGCGCTTTTCTTATTATCAACTTCGGGTCGAATGCCAAACAATCAACCCAAACGTAGCCGAGTCGTTTGTCAGTGTTGGGTACATGTGAGTGTTATCTGTAAAATCTGCACATGAATCAAATGTTGGATCTGGCAAACAATGTAAACTCAGTTCAAAAGCCACACAACGCGGTGCTGATCTTGTTCTACACTTTTTGCATTAGTTACTAACATCTTAAGTTTAAACGAATCAGTCCAAGTCCCCGTTCATGACCAGCCTGCATTTAGAGACAATCGGCATGGGTGTTGTCAGTGCTTTGATTGCGCTGTGTACCAGCGCAGCGCCATTTGTGATGGGTTTGAGGCACAGACTATGTATTCATGAAACTTGACTTTTCATTGATGTAAGCGAATTGTCAGTTACCGAAGTTCGCGTTATAGATAAAATTAAAACACTTTTTAACAATTATCATTTGCGACTACATTCAATTATACATTTGTAATCTGAATTTTTGCCTTTCGCATTCTTTTTTGATACGTACTGGATTTTTAATAACGGACTATGTTTTTCGTTCTAAACGTCGAAAGGGTATTCGGTTTTAATTATTGTTTTATTTTCAATCAGTACATTCCTGCATATACTCCTGATATCCCGCTGTTGAAATGACCAAAATTGAAATTCAGTGTTTGAAATAGATGACGGTATGTCTATGTGTGTTTGAAATAGATGACAGTGTTCTTACACAGAATGGTACAATCTAAGGTTTAAAATTATCCCTTTCGATTCCAGTGGTCGTCTACTGCGTAATAATTGAGCCTGTTGCAAAGGTTAACCCTTCCAACCCTGAAATCCGGCACATATACTTATGCAAACAACGTAGATCCTGATGAGATGGCTCATAATAAGCCACCTTTCAGGATATATTACTTGGCATCCTGTTGACGCTTTTAAGCTAGATACTATATTTAGTAGAATGGACGTGCCCAAAGTCAGTGATGGAATAGTCTGCTCCGAAACCTCAGGGGTGAAAGTGTTAAAGAGGTAAATGAATCAAAGCACTGGCAGCACTGAGAAATCAGGTATCTCTGAGAGTAGATAGGACAAATCGTCCTGAAGGGGAACTTGAACTGTTTCGTTTAACCTTTAAATAATTATACCCTAAGCAAATAGTGTAGACCTTGATCAGACACCGCGTTCTGATATGGGTCTACACTGTTTGCAAAAACCAACACATAATTCTAGTCCAGAACCCACAGATAACTCTCTAACATGTACTCTGAATTCACAGCGATACAAATAACGCTTTCGCAAATGACCGCTACCTGGATTTCTTAAAACACGCCATGTAATTTTGACCCCCTTAAACCCCACTTTTATATAGTAAAAGTGGGGTTAACGGTGGTATATATTATTTCTTCTTATTTCTGATTTGTTTGTTTGTTTGTATTGGTTTGTTGTTTGATTTGAGGTTTGACGTCCCCGTCAACACTGTAAAGGTCATTTTGGAAACGTTGCTTCCAATTTTGTGGGATTTTTACCCGACATTGAGATGAAATGACATCTCAAGCCCTGTCACCCAATGAAATCAATAGGGTTTATTAGCATGGACGGTCCGCCTCGCACCGCGGTTCCTGAACAGGCTTAGATCGTCTAAGCGGTTTACCAGTACTAGTGTGCGGGCCGGATGCAGCTCTGCGTGGAAGCATCATGCAGCCCATATATTTCTTCAAGCCCCTTTGGGCTTGTTTGTATTGGAGTTTAACGGCCCAGTCAACGCTATTTTAGGCCGGCCTCGGAAGCTCAGTCGGATGCGCGTCTGACTAGTGATCAGGAGGATGCGGGTTCGATACCTGCCGGGTCGGCAACATTCTTTCGTGGAAATTGAACATATAATCTTTTCTAAGGACATTCTCTCCCTTCCGCTGATTCAAGGTCAGTTCTCAGTTTTTGACGAAAGAATGTGCCCTGTACTGGTTAACCGCTTACGTATACGACTGCCAAGGAAAAGTGTAGATAGGTAAACTGACCGGCTCAAAAATGACCTAAAATAGTGTTGACTGGGCCGTTAAACTCCAATACGAACAAAACAAAACAACACTGTTTTAGGTCATTTTTGAGCCGGTCAGGGCTCTTGGTCGTAATTAACGCCTTGTGTCCCCGACGTGTGTTCCATGTAAATTGCTTGAACATATAGTCTTCTCATTATGGCATGACCTACATGAATGAACATAAACTTTTATCAGATAGACAGCATGCATTTAGAAAAAAAGCTATAGTCGTGGAGCTCAGTTGAGCACGGTTATTAGTGACTGGGTAAAAATCTTGGACAAAGGGGGACAGGTTGACACATTTATTCTGGACTTCCAGAAGGCTTTTGGCACACGCCCTCATGAACAACTTAAATTCAAATTATCTGATTACGGTATTGATGGGAAGAGTCTCAAATGGATAGATTCCTTTCTTTTCTACCGTAAATAGCGAGTCTATAAATGATATTTCCACAGACACTGACTGTTCACCGACGACTGTCATTGGAGATACAGATTACACACTGAAACTTCAGAATGATAAATATAGACTTGTGGATGTTCGGCATGTTCGGCACGAAAATGGGGCATCAGATTTTAGCCCGTTAATGCATTTGTATGCGGATAGATAGGAAGAGAGCCAATAAAATTGAGGCGTCTTGCACCTAAGAGGGAACGGTCCTCGAGAATGAGGTTTCCATTAAATACCTTGGTGTGACAATCACATACGTTTTGAGATGGAATACACACATAAGCGATATGTATACTAAGTCAAAGAAAACAGACGAAATCTTCATCAGTGTCCTCATGATGTAAAGGGGGGTAGCATGTAAAGGACTTGTTCGCCCAATTTTGGAATATGGTAGTTGTATCTGGGATCCTCGATGAAGAAATTGAAAAAAATATTCAGAATAGAGCTGCTACATTTGTAACAAGCAATTACTGCTTTGATACAGAGAGTATGACTGGAATACTAGGAAAACTATGATGGGAGTCTCTCGAGAATACGAGAAGAGACAGTAGCTTAATACTTTTATACAAAGGTCTAAAGGGTCCTGCCAGCATTACATCATATGCCCTTATTCCCCCAACTATAGGCGCTGTAGAAATTAACATTAATTGGCATTTCAGACACCTAGTGCAAGAACTGACATTTACAAAGAATGTGACAAGTAGTTTTGTCTTCTTTCCTGTTGACAAGGCTTTTATGTCGAATCCATTATGACCTTGACATTTGACCCTTGACCTTGAAAATCAACAGGGTTCATTCACTCCATGGGGACATTTGTGGAAGGTTTGATGCTTCTTTGAGGATAACTTTGTCTTCTACCATGTTCACAGGATTTTAATGTCAAGTCCATTGTGACCTTGACATTTGATCCTTGACCTTGAAAATCAGTAGGGTTAATCATCTCTCCATGGGGAACATTAGTGGAAGGTTTGATGCTACTATGATGATAGTTGTGTCTACTATCCTGTTCACGAGGTTTAAAATGTCCAGTCCAATTTGATCTTGACCTTTAAATCAACAGGGTTCATCCCCTCTCCATGGGAAACATTTATGGAAGGTTTGATGCTTCTATGAGGATAGCTTTAAAGTCTAGCCTGTTCACAAGGTATTTAATGTTAAGGACATTGTGACCTTGGCATTCGATCCTTGACCTTGAAAATCATTAGGGTTCATCCTCTCTCCATTGGAAACATTTGTGGAAGGTCTGATGCTACTATGATGATAGCTTTGTCTTCTCTATCCTGTTCACAATGTTTTTATTGTCAAGTCCATTGTGATCTTGACATTTAACCCTTGACCTTTAAATCAATAGGGTTCATCCTCTCTCCATGTGAAACATTTGTGGAATGTTTGATGCTTCTATGTTGATAGCTTTTACCTGTATCCTGTTCACAATGAATTTAATGTCAAGTCCATTGTTATCAAGTCCATTGTGACCTTGACATTTGACCATTGACCTTGAAAATCAACATGATTTATCCTATCTCCATGGGAAACATTTATGGAAGGTTTGATGTTTTTTCCGATGCTGGCTTTGTCTTCAATCCTGTTCACAAGTTTCCGAACACACACACACACATGAACACACGGCCGCGATGCTATATCCCCTACGCAACTTTGTTGCGAGGGGATAATAACAAACAATCAGGTAATGTGTCATTGACTGGTGATAGATTTTTCTCACAGAGATTCAAAATGGCTAACACGTAAAGTATTTGGCTGCTTATTTGCGGCGAAATGCTCTTTATGATCTGCTCGCGATGTTTCATACTCTTGTTCCACCTTCTGTTGATGATTTGCACTGCCCTCAATTGAGAATGGCCTTTGAAAACCGTTCCTATTTTTTTTTTAATTTTTTTTTTGTATTACGTCAAACCATTTAAAGACATGCAAAATTGTGAAACCATTTAATGAAATTAAAGGTAACAAAAGTTGTTTTCCGCAGCGCTTCCTCCTTTGCTCCAATATGGAGCAATTTTGTACTTGTGTATTCACTGCCTTGGGTTTCTGGAGTGCACTCTTCATTCACTGAAGTTGGGTTCGTCCATTCTGCTAAATATTTGACACCTAGAATTATATCACAGGATCTACACTATGTATCTGTACCATATTCCAGGGTTGAAAGGGACAGCCTTTCTTTTCAGTTTCTCCACGCAAAGTCAATATACACCTAAGTTGTAACTGACCTAACTTGACCTCGAAAGTAAGAAAGAAAACCCATTAATATTCGTGTCTACAGCTGACCTGGAACAACAGCAGGCTGGTCTTTAAGGATTAAATATTGACAGCACTGATAGAAAACAGTGTAAAACATGAGCAGACTGCTGAGCAGACTCCGCATTGATCTGGGTATACCCGTCGCATGATGCAGCTGATTCATATGAAATGCTGAATCGTCAAGTCGTCTGCTTCAAAAGTTTGTATTACGCTTACAGGATAACTTGTACGCTTGTACAATTTGGATTAATGCGCCAAACCGGACAACAATTTGGGCGGACTCATATCTCTATGGCGGTCAAAGCCGAAAAAAAAGTCTGAATTACTTTAAACGTGCAGCACAGCCAGAATAGACATATGGAATCTGTCAGTAAAAACCGTATGACCACACGTGTAACACTTTGCCGGGATTAAGTAACTTCATGATGACGTCCTTGTCAACCGTGCATTTTTTGTGGAAAATTTGTCAATTTTAAAGGCGATAAAATCCAATTTAAAGTGGTCATATGATATACAGAATCTTACACTCGCGGTCATTTCACATGAAATTAATGAAACTCGCCGAGTGCTCGTTTCATAAATCTCATATGACATGACCACTCGTATAAGGTCTTTTAAAAACTACAACAGGTAGGTTTAACAGGTTAACATTATCATACCGATAATTGGCTGGGCAAGACAGACTATACCGTTATAATTATCATTACCGAAGCGTCGTTACCCTTTGACAACAGTGGACGATGCTTAATTAAAAAAAAAAAAACATTCGCCGACGTCACTTTCAATTTATCTTCGGACAAAAGTAACTCAGGTTAGAAGAGACAAAATAACGAATACAAATTATCCACGGTATATGATCCATCGGGGTGCGAGCCATCGATGTATCTTTTCTTGTGAAAGGAATTATTGTGTATACTGAAACAGGCGAACACTCATCACGAAAGCTTGCGTATATAAACACCACTTTTATACAGTAAAACTTCGGTTTACAGGGGTATAAATTATCTTTCATATTTCTGCTCAGAAATAGATTGTTGGTACGCTTTCCGCGCCGCGGCGGTTCTGGTTAGTCCCCACAATCTACTTTTAAGCAGAAATATGAAAACTATCGGAAGTTTTTATCTGAAAAGTTCCATATCTTGATGCTAAAATATTTTGTATATTTCAATAGGCGTGTTTTCGTAATATAACGGATCACCATTATTTCTTTCAGACGCTTTGACCAAACGTTCATAGACGTGAAAAACATTGTGTCTAACGGCGGTTTAGGGAAACTGATGGCCATCAAAACGACGTCACGTGATTCTCCCAAACCTTCCTACGAATTCTTAAAAGCAGCGGGTAAGAATACGCTTTGCTTTAATACTCGGCATGCTGGGATGATTTTGTGGCAATGATCATTTTTATTTTTATTTATTTATTTTTTTTTTATAACAGGTTTTGTCCGTTCCGAGGCGTTTTTTTCTGTAATGGTTTGCCATTGTTACAGTTCATATCGTCGGCATAATAAAAACAACTCTTGGAGCTAGAAAATAGAAACTTGATTAATTGATTAGTGGTGATGAGTAGAGGACCTCGTTAATTCTCATCACGAAAACACGCCTATACAATTTTGACCCCCTTCAACCCCCCTTTTATATAGTAAAACTGGGGTTTACAGGGGTATACCTTATTTTTCTTATTTCTGCTCTAAAATATAGATTGTGGGTACTCGTTAGAACAGCATCAGTGAGGCGGTTCTAACGAGTATCCACTATCTATATTTTGAGCAGAAATAAGAAAAAAATATTACAATTTTTCATCTTAAAATTTTCGTTTTTTCGACGGCTAAGTTTACTATGTATATGTATAGGCGTGTTTTCGTAATGTTGAATAAATTCTGAACAAAATTACTTCATGAGTATTGACCCTTTGTAAAATACGGCATTTTCACCTTGTCGGCAAAATATCTGAAAAAAAAACAACAACACCCAGCTAGAGTCTTAGATTGCTTTTGACCAGCAAATGAACCGATTAACTTTTGAATAGATTTTGAAAACTGAATCATGTTATGGCCCTTTTTTAAAGTCTGGCACTTTTACATGGTAAGCGAAATATCCCAAAATGTATACATGGTAGTGTCTTGAAACTTTGGGGGGGGGGGTGTATTGGAGATGATTAGAAGATGCGCTGATTCTGCTACATAACGCAATTTGTTTGTCTTGGAGTTTATCAACCTATTTTAGGTCATTTATGAGTCGGTCAGTTTACCTATCCACACTTTTCCTGGACAGGCTTATACGTAAGCGGTTAACCAGTACAGTGCACACACATTCTTTCGGCAGAAAACAACTACATAAGTCAAATTCAACATTACATATAGTATGCATTAATACAGCTCAGTGTAGGTTTTGCGCAGTTAGGACATGTAAACGAAATTAACGATTTCTAGGTATCTAACTTCATTATGTCCAACGAGACACACGTTTCCATTGCCTTCCATTTTTCGCTAATGAGACAGTCAGCCGGATCGTATGCTACGGACCAGAGTCCAACTGATGGGGTTCTTTTGCTCCAGCATTTCAGTTATTTCATGCTGTCTAGTCCTCACCGTTGTTTCAAACCTGTATCCGTTTGATTTGTATGTTCTCGGGGATGTTGCACTGATGAATTAAAAATCCTTCATGCGGACTGAAAAAATTATATTTCTGTACCACGACAGAACATTGCCAGGCAAAATCAATTTAAGCCTCTAGTAAAATACTTATTACTGACCGTTCAAAGGTTGCTCTTCCGTCGTAGTTTATTATTGTTATAGCTCGTCTTTTCATATGTGTATTGCAGCAATTTTCTTTGGATAGCATTTTTGTCATTTTGTGTGAAAGTAACTGTGCTTTTGGCTTTAATCTATGACTTTATATTACCGGCCCCGATAGCTCAGTTGGTAGAGTGTCCGCTCCGGGGAACGGGAGGTCTCGGGTTCGATCCCGGGCCGCGACATACCAAAGTCGTTAAAAATGGCACTAGCTGCTCCTCGTTTGGCACTCAGATTTAAGGGGTAGAGCTAGAACTGGTCGACCCAGTGTCAGGATAATGTGACTGGGTGTGGTATCATGTAATGTGTCTGGGACATGATACTTCAGTGAGGCAGCACTATAAACGTGAGCATTGAGCTCCCTGTCGCAACCAGACACCGTCGTGATATGACTGAAAAATTGTTGAAAGCGACGTTAAACCCGAATTCACACACCCATGACTTTATATTGCCGTTATGTATTTTTATTGTTCGTGTTTCTTCCCTCTGATGTCTAGGATGGGAGCTGTGACTTAATTGTATCGATTCTTAATCTATATAAAAATGCCTCGATAAAAATGGCTCTATACTGGCCCTGATAGTTCAGTGGTACAGCATCCGCGTCGGGATTGGGATGTCCCTGATTCGATCTCCGGCCGCACCATACCAAAGGAGTAAAAATGGTACTAGGTGCTCCCTTGGCTGACGCTCGCATTATCAGGGGTAGACTTAGGAAGATAAATGAAGGTAGGTAAGTATTTGTTTGTTTATTTGATTTGATGTTAAACTTCCACGTCAACACTGTAAAGGTCATTTTGGAGACGTTGCTTCCAATTTTGGGGGACTTTTACACAACATTGAGATGAAATGACATCTCAAGCCCTTCCGCCCAATGAAACCAAAAGGGTTTATATGCATGGACGGTCCGACTGGTACCGCTTTGCCTGGGCAGGCTTAGATCCTCTAAGCGGGTTACCAGTACTCGTATGCGGGTCGGTTTCAGCTCTGCGTGGAAGCATCATGCAGCCAATCTATTTCTTTAAGCCCCGATGGGCGGGGCCGGATAAGTATTTGTTGAAGGATACTTAGTTTGTCGCAATAAATGCTCAATGGAGCTTATGTTACTTGTTTCGGATATGCGATGTTAAATAAAGCTTCATCTTTATCTTTTTTAGATAATTCCTTATCTCTTATGAGTTACTGAAGTTTTGTTTGTTTGTTTGTATTGGAGTTTAACGGCCCAGTCAACACTATACCGGTCAGTTTACCTATCCACACATTTCCTGAGCAACCTTATACGACAACTGCCCTTCTTGAATCAGCGGAAGGGAGAGAATGACCGTAGAAAAGATTTCGTGAGATACTGAAGTACACTATTGCATCTTAGATATTCGAAAGCAAGTGAGGTGGTTTAGTGGAAAATCAATTTTCAAAGGGTGGCAAATAGTGTTGATCTGGATGAGGCGGCTCTTTATCGGGATGTTTACATAGCTGTCTGCTCCGGTCTGTAAAATATACGTCACACCTGTGCTTTTTTCACATCTCCAAAATGGCTACCTTTCTGATGACAATCCGTTATTGTTTTCTTATTTATAGAGCAACCATGAGTTATGGGTGCTTGTTAGAACCGTCTCATTTAGGCGGTTCTTACGAGTACCCACAGCCTATGTCTTGGAGCAGAAATATGAAAAATAATGTATACCCCGTAACCCCAGTGGGGTTCAGGGGGTGTTCATTTAACAGAATTGTTTACTTGATGAATGGGTTAAGAAATACCTACATTACCACTTGACCCATTTATTTTATAGACAGTTCTGGTTGTAACATACTGGCGGATCTTGGTGTGCATGACATCGACATGATAGTCTGGTTGACAGATGCCAAGAGACCAGAGTCAATATTTGTCAACTGCCATGTCCATGATGATATTATGAAAGAGTGCGGGGAACCAGACTCACTTGGTGCTCTCATCAAGTACCCTGATGGTACTCTCGTTACAATGGATATGTTCAGAGAAAGTATCTATGGGTATGACATTCGTCTGGAGGTACATTTATATTTACATAACACTTTGACCATACGTGAACCCTATTAAATAGGGGAAAATGATTACTCCGCAAGGCTTTGTCGCTCCTTTATGGACTTGTGAATTTTGGTTGACGGGTTAAAAATGGGCAAACAAAATCCGACTCCTGCAAAGCATGCGCGGCAAAAACAGTGTTCACAGAAATGTTTATCAAGTTTCTCATTTTCTGTGCCATCGCATAGACCGCGAGAAGTCGTTCGAACCGCCTCAATGAAACCGTATGTAACGGTTCCTGCTCAAAATCCTACATTCACAACCTATGTTTGAAACAAGAGTAAGAAATTTAAATAGATCAGTTTTATTAGACAAAACGCCTGTTTTAAGCAATGGACGAACACATTTCAGCACGTGGTATGCTTTTGCGGAACGTTGATCATTTGTTTGATTTGTTTTGTTTAATTTGAGGTTTAACGTCCCCTTCCACACTGTAAAGGTCATTTTGGAGACGTTGCTTCCAATTTTGTTGGACTTTTACCCGACACTGAGATGAAATGACATCTCAAGCCTGCCCCAAATGAAACTAAGGGTTTATAAACCCAAGGGTTTATAAGCATGAAAAGGCCGACACTGAACGCTCTTAGATCCTCTAAGCAGTTTACCAGTACTCGTGTGCAGGTCGGTTTCAGCTCTGCGTGGAAGCATCATGCAGCCCATCTATTTCTTCAAGCCCCGATGAGCGGGGACCGGAAACGTTGATCATAAAGTAGAAGTAAAACAAAGATCAGGAATCGATACAATTAACTTACTCCACCCATCAAAGACACCAAAGGGAAAGAAACACAATCATTAAGCGACCAGACCATAATGGAAACCTAAACAAAGGAAGGCCATAAGGACAGTTACTTTCCCACAAAAATGGCCATATGGCCATCCAAAATAAAAAGACACAAGTGATACACACACAGGCCGGCCTCAGTGGCTCAGTCGGATGCGCGTCTGACTGGTGATCAGGACGCGGGTTCGACTCCCGCCGGGGTCGGCAACATTCTTTCGTGGAGATTGATCATGAAATCTTTTCTACGGTCATTCTCTCCCTTCTGCTGATTCAAGAAGGGCAGTTGTCAGTTTCTGGCGAAAGAATGTGCACTGTACTGGTTAACCGCTTACGCATAAGCCTGCCCAGGAAAGTGTTGATAGGTAAACTGGCTCAAAAATGACCTAAATAGTGTTGACTGGGCCGTAAAACTCCAATACAAACAAACAAACAAACAAAACAAGTGATACACACAGTAAGTAACAAACAACACCATAAATAAACCGCCACAGAAGAACCGCCTGGGAACGGTCAGTGGAATGAGTTCCACTGGGTGGCTTATATCGATTTTACGTGGCCACAATCCTCGCCCTTACTTCCGTCGCGATTTAGACAAATAATTTGTTCAGTCCGCATGAAGGCCTCCTTACTTCACAGTGCAACATCTCCGTGAACACAAAAAATCAAAGAACAACAGAGGTGAGACAACGGTGAGGACTCGACAGCAAGAAACCACTGAAATGCTGGAGCAAAAATAAAGACATGTTTGCAGCGACAATAACAGCCTGTCCCGTTAACATTATGGTAATGTATACATTTAATCAAATATGTTCTATGAAAGGTTATCCTTTGGAAGCAAGGAATTCACCACCAAAATCTATGAAGCATTTGTGCGTTTTGTTTTATTTTCCTTCTGACAAAATATCATTAATACTGCGCATTAGTCAGGGATTTGAAATTCGTAGCACCCGTATTTAAGGAGTTTAATGCACCTTATTTCCTCACACTTAACTATGATATTAATTTATTGAGAGGTCTCTCAGCATCTTGAAAATGGAGTTAGAAAATCAAAAAAGTGGGGAAAAAGACATAAAAAGGGGAGATAAATGTTCCTACCCTCTTTTCTCATTTAAGCATCCAAAACAATTCAAAACATCTCCTCTGAAACTACAAGGCCAATTGGAACCAAATTTATATATGAAGCTGCCATGGGATGGGATAAAAAACATATATTCTGAATGTCTGGGTCACATGACCAAAATTTCCACCATGCCCATATGTGGTAAAACCTTTGAAAATCGCCTTCTCAAGAACCTATAGACCGATGACCTTGAAACTTGAAATGCAATATTGGGGACCCGGGCCCTATCAAACCTGTTCAAATGATGACATTTTGTTGACCTTGACCTTTCTTACGTCAAGGTCACATCCTTGACCTTTCTTACGTCAAGGTCACATTCGGTCACTTAGGATTTTATATGGAAAAGACAGGATTTTCTGGTTCTGTTGCAGCTTATGACATCAGACTTGATATTTGCAACCAGCAAAATGATCCTGGGGCCATAAGATTACATATTTCTAATTTTTCTAAAACTACTGTGCTAACTGATACCAAATTACATATACTGCATCAGTGTGGTCGAGAAATAAAAGTTTGTTTGAGGGGTCTGTGTGATTGTCACACCAATATATGGCCAAAAGTGATTTTGAATTCTGCATCTCAGGAAATACAAGACCTTTTTGGACTCTAGCCCTGCTAAAATTGTTCAAAACTGACCATAATGTATGCGACGACAATAAAAGAAAAACAATGGTTGATTTCAAAATGATTTGGCCGCAATGGTCCTTGGATAGGCCTCTACTAAACCATTATGGTATGTTAAAATAATTGGCCACCAATGGGGTGGGGCGATTTATGGTGAGCTCTGGTGAGCGTAGTTTCCCATGGGCTGCTTGTTTATTATTTTGTGTGCAGGGCAGTTATAAAAAGTCGCGTATGGCTGATGGCAAGTGTAAACCATATTTAATTGGCGTTGTCATGATACAGCAGCCACAGTTTTCTGATTTACTGATTGCGCTTGTTTGGTTATTTTCTATAGCTTCGCTGCATTTTCCAGCCTTCATAAACCATTAATTGATGACTAGTGGTAGTTTGGTATGAAGTTACCACGACAGCAATACCTCTGAAAGACGACAATGTTCAGTGAAGATAACAACGCCGTTTTTCAAAGGGTTGGCAGATGTTTGTCCAGTATTTCATAATTAAAGGAAAGACATATTTTAATGAGTTTACGCCTCTGAACAATCAAACCACCTTTCACTGAAGGTCTGCGAAATTTTACTGCAAACAAAAAAGAAACAATATATAGTATTTGGTGAAACGACTTTACTTAAATGTTTTAGAGGTTTATCGTTTTGGTTTTTACCATTTATTTGCTGCAAACAAAGATACTTCACTACATTCAAATATCAGCATCTAATTCTCCAACTGCGGATTTGATATACTCCAGCTTATTTGCTAATTGAATGCCATTGGTTTTGGTTGATCTTTTTGCAAATTGAGGTCACCAAGTTACATGAAGATGCAGAAAAGGTCAGTCGAGAGTCTGTGTTGAACCCGATGTTCCCACCATCTTGGCAAAGGTGTAAAGCAGAAACTTGATTTGCGTAGGAATCGTAACATTTATTAGGTCAAACATCGTCCCTGCTCAAAATATCTGACATTATTACGTTTCAACCTCAAGTAAACTAACCCGGCCGCCTAGTTCCTTTCATATATACGAACGCATTTCCGCCAGAACGCCTGGAGGTAGGTGCCTGATGCTCCGTCTCTGGCAGGGCTAACCGGAGCCTAACTGTTGGGTTTCCTTTGCTGCAGCATTCTAGCTATTCCATGCTGTCGAGTCCTCATCGTTGTTTCATCTCCTTATTCGCTTGATTTTATGTTCTCGGAGATGTTGCACTGATGAGCTAGTACTCCATCATCCAGACTGAACAACTTATTGGTTTTAACCAAGGACGAGGATTATGGCCACCTAAATCTATTAAAATGTCCACCCCAACCCCTCAACCCCGTAAAACTTCTGACTGGCCCCGTTCCAAGGCGGTCCTTGTGTTGTGGTTTATTTTTCGTATTTTTAGTCTTTAAGATGTATGTATTGCTAATGCTTTTCTGTTTTGGATAGCCGTTTGGCCATGATTGGAGATAAATCTCCTTCTGGCTTTCCATTGGTGACGTTTTCATTTTGGTGTTTTGAATGGGATGTGCGAGGTATAGATTCCTGATCATTGCCTACACTCTGTTTTTCAAATCATGATAACGCCTGATGGCTTTACATAGAATACCTTTTTGGCTAATTTGTATGGGACGATTGGGGTGGTTGGGCGAGGCAAAGGTGACGTGTACCTTGCGTCAACAGGGCGTCCAACTGATATTGGCTTACAGCTGGACAAGGCCTGCTGTTCTTGCAGCAGGTAAGGATAGAGGGGAAATACTGTTATATTTCTTCTGTTTTTGCACTTCCATTTATTCTCGTCTTTCTCCTCTGCCCCTCACTTTCATCTGCTCTACTATCTCTTCTTTGTCTGGGAGAGGACACAAAATAACCAACAAGGGTTGACGTGCCTTTAAATATCCAGATATATCCAAATATCAGTAAAAGGAAGTAGTAAAAAGGCGATGAAGAACAGATTAATCACTGTGTGACAAGAGGCATAGGATAATTAAGATCTACATGTAATGGTCAATAGAGGAACAAGGTTATCGAATGCAGGTTGCCAAACGAAAAAGTAGAAAGTTAGTGCAGGTGACATCTTAAGATGCACATTCACAGGTTATAGCAGTACTCTGGGGAAAGGGAAGAAGGAAGAATGTTTAAGGGGTGGCTTTACATTACATTAAATTTCGAGTACTATTTATTTTAGTCGTGCGACTTATCAGAAAATAAGGTAAGATTTCAAGAGACTTTGTAATGGCCAGTTACATTTGCGTGTTTAAAATATAATAATGTCGATGTTAGTCTGGGAGCATTCAGCACAAACCGGAAACTTTGGAAAATGAATCTTGAAATATATAATGTATTCATTAAATGTTGATTGATTCAAGTCACCAGTTTAGAGAATCACTTGATATCAACCGCTGACAAATATGCCTGGTGATGTATATTCACCTCACTAAATAAAAACTGGAAGGAAATAGTCATCAGTAACTTTTCAAAAATATATCTTTTGGTCCCTGTTATGATACATCTATGACCAGCCAGTAAAATAATTTATTTTATGTATGTTTTAATATGGATTTTATCATGATCTGTGACACAACAAGAAAAAGCGACAAAATGGTCCATAGGTATCTGAGTCCCTTGTTCATGCCCAGATTGAAACAGAGTCATCAAGTTTCACATGTACGTGCAAAAATAACTGTCTTGCATACTGACGAAAAATAAATTGTTTCAGAAAATACTAAAAATCATTTAGCGCGAGATAGTGTAAAATTTACCAAATTTGTGGGGGTTAAATTCCAATGGTCAAAATTTATGGTAACACCGGATGTAATTACGTCATATCATGAATTTTGGTGTCTTCGAGTATTGGCAAATATTTTGGCTGATGCAATAAATCAACATTCAGTTGTAAGCGCAAGCTACCCATAACTAAACTTATTCCAACTATACCATTCGCATGGGGTGGGTGTAAACCCATAGAATTTTCAACCCCTTTTCCCCACCAGATTTGCTAAATAATCACATGCCATATAGGTCAGGCTTCTATCTCAATGAAATAGCGCAAACAAAGCGTGAGACATTTGGGTGCATTAAATCTTTCGAAATCTGGTCTCAAATCCCGGACTACATGTTCCATACAGGCATATTGTTGTAATAACGATAAAGAATGAGGTTTTGACAACATTAATATAGACCGCTGCGAATTCGAGCCTGGCTCGGGTCACATGTGAGACGCCAAGTTCTGCAACGAAAGGGCAGGTGGTTTTTCTCCGGGTACTCCGGTTGTAGCCCACCTCGGATTAATGATCGGCTCGATATTAATGATCCTGAAAGGGCCGTAAAACCGAACACAAACAAATCGTGATAACTTTACGTTTTGAACATCAGAACGATGTTGGACACGTCAAAAATCATCTTGACTCCGCCAGACTAGATTTGCAATCGCCGTTGTTAACTGCGCCTGTCAACTAGTTTGAAAGGTTGTTGCCTCTTTGCAATGGTTTAGCTTCGTTAATTTTTCATTTGGACAATATGGCTGTGTATTATTTTTATTTATTATATGACGTCGCGTCTGAGAGTGTAATAACGCCATGTATTATTTTCGATAATCCACTAGTGGATTAAATATGCAAATTAGCTAGATACGTTCCGTAATGTTACATGTACGACTTACTTAACGGCGTCGCGTATACTAATGGCGGAATATTGACATTTTTGTAAACAATCGTGAATAAAATGAGTTTTAAATGTCATATGATAAATAGAATCTTGCATTCGTGCTCATGTATTATTAAATTTATTAAACTCGTTGAGGAAAAGGGATAAAATGCTCGGCAAAGCCTCGCATTTTATCCCTTGTCCTCAACTCGTTTAATAAATTCAATAATTATACATGAACCTTCATGTAAGATCCTCTATTTAATACGTGTGCCTGTTGCAGCGTGGTCACCTCTTGCGGGGAAGTAGGAGTTGGTTGTTTTGTTGTTTGTGATTCGTTTAATTCTAATGTGTTTTTTTTTTTTTTCATAGTTACATGTAGTTACTGTCCCTCTTGGTGCTATTAGTATACTGTAATCTTTGAAACACACTTTTACTGGCATCTATTTCTATATTTTTTTTGATACAAATTTACAAGAAAACGACATAAAAATCTAAATATAAAACACAGGAGCTGGAAGCGTATATGTTCTTCAATACTACCCTTACGAATTACAATATCAAAAGCGGTCCTCTAAAATCTTTTCAACAGTTACCCGTTATATTAATTGTATTGTAACACATTGACCTGATAGAGATATGCTATGTCAGGACAAGTGGGCTTTATCAAGGTTACGTGATATTGCACTTGTATGAACGCTTTAAAGTTGACTACTGAAAAAATGGCAAAACTGTAAGAATGTACAAGAACATTAACAGATATATAGAATACCAGATTCGTGTGATTTGATATTTTGATGTTTTCTCAGGCTCGGCTTTGAGAACGCATGTAGAATCCCTCGGCAAGCCTCGCGATTCTACAAGCGTTCTCAAAGCCTTGCCATGTAAATTTGATATCAAAAGACACGATTATGTTATTCTCTATTGCCCTTACATTTTTTTAGGCGTTTGGTAGCCAAGGGATGGCACTGTCAGAAAACATACGAGAGACGTCAACAGTCATTAACAGTGTTAGCGGTGGTAAACAAAGACGTTTCTTTAATTCATTCCCACAGAGATTTGAAGCAGCCTTCGAAGCTGAGCTTGATCATTTTGCCGACTGTTTAGATGGTAAGAACGAAGTGTGTGGTTCTGATACATTTTTGAGAGAGGCAATTCTTTTTAAAAAATTAATTAATAAGTTTTTAACAAAGTAGAAGTAAAACAAAGATCAGTAATCGATACAATTAACCTACTCCACCATCAAAGACACCAAAGGGAAAGAAACGCAAACATGACGCGACCAGACCATAATGGAAACCTAAACAAAGGGAGGCAAAAAGGACAGTTACTTTCCCAAATGGCCATCCAAAATAAAAAAACACAAGTGATACACATAGTAAGTAACAAACAACAACATTAATAAACCGCCACATAAGAACCGCCTTGGATCGGTCAGTGGAAAGAATTCCACTGGGGGCTTAAATTGATTTTGCATGGCCATAATCCTCGCCCCTTACCTCTGTCACGGTATACACGAATTTAGTTTAGTCCGCAGGAAGGCTTCCTAACTCATCCGTTAGGAAAGTAGAAATAAAACAAAGATCAGGAATTGATACAATTAACTTACTCCACCCATAAAAGACACCAAAGGGAAAGAAATACAAACATCAAGCGACCAGACCATAATGGAAACCTAAACAAAGGAAGGCCATAAGGACAGTCTCTTTCCCACAAAATGGCCATATGGCCATCCAAAATAAAAAGACACAAGTGATACACACAGTAAGTAAAAAACAACAACATAAATAAACCGCCACAGAAGAACCGCCTTGGAACGGTCAGTGGAAAGATTTCCACTGGGGGGGGGGGGGGGCTTAAATCGATTTTACGTGGCCACAATCCTCGCCCTTACTTCTGTCGCGATTTAGACAAATAATTTGTTCAGTCCGCATGGAGGCCTCCTAACTCATCAGTGCAACATCTCCATGAACGCAAATAATCAAGAACCACAGAGGTGAGACAACGGTGAGGACTCGACAGCAAGAAACCACTGAAATGCTGGAGCAAAAGAAAACCAACAGTTAGACTCCGATGGGCCCGACCAGAGACAGAGCATCAGGCACCAACCAACATTACCTTGAATTAGATCTCTCTAATTCTCAATAAGCCTCAAAACCTGCTTATACTCAATATAACCGATATAGCTACATCCAAACAAAGTGACGTGCCGCTTTATGGTGGTCGGTTTGTTGTCGGTCTGTAAGCTGTCACATAAATCGGATTATGTTGACCGCGCCTATCCATCACGAAACACGCCTATTTATTTCTGACCCCATTGAACCCCACATTTATACAGTGAAACTGGTGGTTACAGGGGTATACATTATTTATCCTATTTCTGCTCATTAGCATAGATTGTGATCACCAAAGATACTACATGCACTCAGTTGTCATTTAATGATCATCTATTTAAGCTCCGATGGCCATCATATCTACTGAAGCAAAACCATTTTAGTTGTTTTAGTTCAATATTCCCTTGATTGATTGGTTGATTGATTGATTGATTAGGGTTTAACGACACGTCAACCCTTGTGTGTCATTTTGTGTCATCTCCCAGAGAAAGGGAGAAAAAGAGGTAGAAGAGATAGTAGAGAAGATGGAAGACAAGGCACAGGGAAGTAACAAGAAAATGAATGGAAGTGTGGAAACCGAAAAACTGAAAACACTCCCACTCTACTCTTACCTGCTGCAGGCCTTGCCCAACTGTATGCTAATATAGTTGGACGCCCCAGTGACGATAGGTACACGTCACCTTTTCCCGACCCAACCATCCCCTGTCAACATTCACATGAAGCTTATATGAAATCGGATCTAGCGCAGTTATCATTTAAGGTAAACCGTTGACGCCGCACAACGCTCGACACATGCCGGACACTGACTGATGAAAAAAGCTCTTCACGGACCCTTCGTGCTCAGATTAGCTTTTGTTTGTTTGATTTGAG
The DNA here is from genome assembly GCA_963580285.1 of Lucinisca nassula. NCBI lineage: Eukaryota > Metazoa > Mollusca > Bivalvia > Lucinida > Lucinidae > Lucinisca > Lucinisca nassula. The sequence continues at coordinate 110,542,256 of OY757024.1, forward strand.
GTTTAACGTCCCCGTCAGCACTGTAAAGGTTATTTTGGAGACGTTGCTCCCAATTTTGTGGGACTTTTTCCCGACATTGAGATGAAATGTCATCTTAAGCCCTTTCGCCCAATGAAACCAATAGGGTTTATAAGCATTGATGGTCCGACTCACACCGCTTTGCCTGGGCAGGCTTAGATCCTCTAAGCGGTTTACCAGTACTCGTGTGCGGTCGGTTTCAGCTCTGCGTGGAAGCATCATGCAGCTGAGCTACAAAGTATTCTATGATATGTTACAGCTACCTTAGTCACCTGTTCCACTGTATAAATCGGGTGTGTAATTGTACCCTGGTACATGTACCCAGTAGAAAGTGGTGTTTACAAGGTTGTTCATGCAGCATGGACGAGATAAAGTGATAATTGTTGATATTTCTGTATCGGTATTCTGTATAATTTGAGCCATGTCATGAGAAATCCTGCTTTTGCTCTCTGCAAACAGCTGCGCAGACTCAGAGGCGTAATCAGAATCATGCTATATTATTACGCACGACAAGGAAAAATCTATGTAAAACATCTCTCTCCGAGATGGGGCTGCACTTAAAGGAAAGAATTTGCTCCCGAAGGTAGTTCGAAAGCAAATTCTTTCCTTTATAAAAGCAGCCCATATATAATTTGTAATGGAAAACACTATAATGTAGGTGTTTTTAAATGATTTCCTTATATTAGCCTATGTAAAACATATCTGAAATACATGGTAAATTTTATCGGCGGAAAAAGGAAAATTTTAAGATGAAAACTTGTAATATGTTTCTTATTTCTTTTAGAGCAGAAATAAGAAAAATAAGGTTTAACCTTGCAAAACCAGTTTTACTGTATAAAAGTGGGGTTCATGGGGATCAAAATTATACAGGCGTGTGCTTTCGTGATGCTGTGTGGCTGTGTCTTTACTGGTCGCCTAGAACGGTTTTCTCGTGACGGGAACCATATGTGTGTTGTTTCAGGGATCACAACTCCATTAGTCACCAAGAAAGAAAGTCTCTGTGTTGCTGACATCATTGAAAAAGGAGTTCAGTCATACAAGGAGAAGCGTGTTGTGTACTTTTGATTTCACATTCTGGCAGTGGTTACGGAGAGAAGATGCAGTCGCGTACATCATGATCGGGCTGTGTCACGAGGGGTATTCGACCATGTGCTATCTCATTTCGACAACACGCCTATACAAATACATTGTAACCTTTATCGCCGAAAGAATGAAGATTTCAAGATGATATATTGTGATATTTTTCTTATTTCTGCTCAAAATATATATTGTTGGTACCCACAATCTATATTTTAGAAAATATATATTGTTGGTTCTCGTTAGTCGAGGCGGTTCTAACGAGTACCCACAATCTATATTTTAGAGCAGAAGTAAGAAAAAATAAGATTTTCCCCTGTAAACCCCAGATTAGCTATATGAAAGTGGGGTTCAAGAGGGTCAAACTTTTATAGGCGTGTTTTCGTGATGTGCAAGGCCAATCTTCGGCCTGCTTACCGAAACAAACCAGAATATAGCCTTCCGTGTCTGCATAGAGAAGCATTTTGTCAACACATACCTGATGAGAAGCCCCCTAAACTTTATGACAATACACCCGTTTGACATAGTGCATTTTTTCACATCTCCAAAATGGCTTCTTTTCTGATGAAAATGCTTGATATTTTTCTTATTGCGAACATAGGTTGTGGGTGTTCGTTTGAACTGTTTCAATGACGCGGTTCCAACGAATAGCCACAACGGATGTCGTAGAGCAGGTATAAGAAAAAAGTATAACCCATAAACCCCAGTTTTCTCCATATAAACGGGTTTACGGGGCTGTTCATTTCAAGATGGAGTGCACAGAAGGCTATGATCACACTGCATGCATGCTTTACATGACGCACGCGTTCGACGACCCCGTTTTGCTTGGTGCAACTCATGTTATCTCACTGAACCACAGTGATGTTCAAAGCTTTTTTTGTTTCGATATTTTTTTTCTTATAAATGTTTGTCTAGGCTTCAAGGGTACATTTTGCCAATGGAGTGAAAGTTAATTGACGATCACTTTTTTGGCAACAGAAAGTCATTTGATTTTATGTTGTCTCCTTTGTAAACAGACTGAATAAGTGTCAATCACTATCTTTAACCCTTTTGGTACCAAATGGAATCTTCCTCTTTATGAATAGCAGGAGTCCGCTTCAAAATTTAGGGGCGTCAGGTTGTGTTGTATTAAACTTTATTTGGAAAATGACGGAGCTTTTAGTAAACAGTGGAGGCCCTCTGATCTGGGCCTGCACTGTTTGCCAGGGTACCCGTTTTTGGGTTTCTGGTACTAAATGTGTTAAATAATATCTTCAGAACTTTTCCGATAAAGAAATTGCGATCCAATGCACCCGAGTTTTGACCCGATTTCATATTAATAAGTGCTTAAATATCTCCTTGACTTTTTAAACAAAGTAAGGGGTTTTAAATTGCATGCATATTTGTAGCTGTTTAACCATCAGCTTTGCATGACTATGAAGTGATTTCTTTTGTAAATCTGACGGTTCTTTGGCTTTCCACTATTGATGTTTTCATTAGGGTCTAGTTATGTCATGTTTGTGTTTCTTTCCCTTTGGTGTCTCTGATGGGAGGTGTGGGTTAATTGTATTGATTCCTGGTCATTGCCTTCACTTCTTTTTTGCATTAAGTGGATTTTAAGTCAACGAATTTGGTCTATGCTACATGAATCCACAGACGGGTTCTCGGAGTCTAACTGTTGGTTTTCTTTTGCTCCAGCATTTCAGTACTTTCTTGCTGTCGAGTCCTCACCGTTGTCTCACCTCTGTGGTTCGTTGATTTTTGTGTTCACGGAGATGTTGCACTGATGAGTTAGGAGGCCTTCATGCGGACTGAACAAATTATTTGTCTAAATCGCGACGGAAGTAAGGGCGAGGATTGTGGCCACGTAAAATCGATTTAAGCCCCCCAGTGGAAATCTTTCACTGACCGTTCCAAGGCGGCTCTTCTGTGGCGATTTATTTATGTTGTTGTTTGTTACTTACTGTGTGTATCACTTGTGTCTTTTGGTTTTGGATGGCCATATGGCCATTTTGTGGGAAAGTAACTGTCCTTATGGCCTTCCTTTGTTTAGGTTTCCATTATGGTCTGGTCGCTTAATGTTTGTATTTCTTTCCCTTTGGTGTCTTTTATGGGTGGAGTAAGTTAATTGTATCAATTCCTGATCTTTGTTTTACTTCTACTTTTTCTAAATTACACAATGCAATGGTGTTGAACAGATCAACCATATGGTACAAATTGCAGTAAAGCCAAGGATCAAGAAGGAATCGATACTGTTACATCAAACCTCCCATACAAGACACCAAAGGGAAATAATCACAAACATAAAACAATGGCAAATCACAAACATAAAACAACTACATCATAATGAAAACTTCACAAACGGGAAGCAAAATGACAGTTTTTTTTCCACAAAATCCTGATTAAAAGATATTAGCAATATACACATGCACAGACGAACGTTAACAATAATGAACCGCAACAGAAGAACCGTATTGGAAGTACTACGTTATTCACTGGTGTTCTGTGGTAGTTTAGACAAATAATTTGTTCAGTCTGCATGATGGATTTCCATCTCATTAGTGCAACATCTCCGAGAACATTAAATTCAAATGAATACATAGATGGAATAACGGTGAGGACTCGGACCATGAAACAACTGAAATGCTGGAAGAAATGAAAACCAATAGTTGGACTCCGGCCAGGAAGATAAAGATTTAATCGCCATTACAGCAGCAAGACAATTTCTTGTACCGTCACCTTAAACGTACAGGTCACTAAACATACTCCATACAACCAGTGGAAAAATCAACAACGATATAAATTCTACAATTAGATTTGAAATCATCAAAAGGTAAATAAAGATTTATCTTGACAGACGCAGTTTCTCTGGGTTTGAACCACAACTTTTATCGTGAGGGTAATAGTTATAAAATAGAAGTGGAGGCAATGATCAGGAATCGAAACAATTAACCCACAGCTCACATCAGAGACACCAAAGGGAAAGCAACACAAACATGAAACAACAGACCCTAATTGAAACACCAACAGCGGAAAGCCAAAAGGACAGCTACTTTCCCGCGATATGGCCAATAAGCTATCCAAAATGAAATAATATAAGCGACACAAACACCCAAAGGCAAACCATAACAAAAATAAACCGCGACAGAAGAACTGTCTTTATAAAATGCCTAATTTTGAAAGTTCCTCTATTTTGGATGCTGATAATATTAACTAGGTCTCTTGGTGTCAGAAACAAATAAATTTTATCGCCAAAAACAATAATTTTCACTTGAACAACTGTTATATTTTTCTTATTTCTGCTAAAAATATATATTATGCGTACATGTTAGAACCGCATCATCGAGGCGATTCTATATCAAGAGCAGAAATAAGAATAATAAGGCTTCCCCCTGTAAACCCATGTTTACTGTATAAAAGTGGGGTTCAAGGGGGTCAATATTTAATAGGAGTGTTTTCGTGATGGTTACGCACATCAAAAGAAAATAATATTTGACTGAAGCACATGCAAACTCCCCGTATTGCTCTTTGCGAAAGGCCAAACGGCCGGGAACAAGTTAAACGGTTCCCAGTTATTGGTCTCTTTGACATCTCGTGTCTTTTGGTTGCTACGCCCGCGCGTGACCGCATGGATAGAAAAGAACATTGGGGTGCGCTTATGGTAAAGTGTGTGTGTGTGGTTTCCGTCCTACCAACAGCTAAGGTCATAGACGGTCCAAACGCTCATCAATAAGCCCAGGTTCGAGCCCACCACCGCAGCCTGGTGTTTGAGGCAAGGAGCTAGACCATTACCCCAAGGAGGCTTCTTTTTGTTTTGGATAGCCAATTGACTATTTTCGCCTCCCACCCCCATCGGGGATTGGAGAAATAGATTGAGCTGCATGATGCTTCAACGCAAAGCTGACACCGACAGCACACGAGTATTGGCAAACCGCTTAGAAGGCCTAAGCCTGTCCAGGCAAAGTGGTGCGAGTCGACCCGTCCATGCATATAAATCCTATTGGTTCACTGGGCGGCAGGGATTGAGCTGTCATTTCATCTCAATGTCGGGTAAAGGTCACACACAATTGGAACCAAGGTCTTCAAAATGACCTAAATAATGCTGACGGGGACGCTTAACCTCAAACAAACAAACAGTTTTGTGGGAAAGTAAATGTCATTTGTGCTTTCCGGTATTGGTGTTTCTTTGGGGGTCTGGCTGTTCAATGTCTGTGTTTCTTCTGTGGGTGTGGGTTGATTGTATCGATTCCTGATCAATGCCTTCTATAGTTCCAAAAAAAGTGAAAGCAATGATCAGATATCGATACAATTAACCCACAGCTCCCATCAGAGACACCAAAGGGAAAGAAACACAAACACGAAACAACAGCCCCTAATGGAAACATCAATAGCGGAAAGCCAAAAAGACAGTCACTTCCTCCCAAAATGGCCAATTGGCGACCCAAAACAAAATAATATTAGCGACCCAATTACTCAAAGACAAACCATAACAAAAACTGAATACTAAAATGAATACTAATACTGAAATGAGTATGATTTGTTGAAACGATCTTAAATGAGCTATTCTTCAGAAGCAATATTATAAATAATCTATAATCTTGAAAACGTTTGGTTGTAAAGCAAAATATAAGTTAAGGCAATGATCAGGCGTCGATAGAATTAACCAACAGCTCCAACCATAGACACCGAAGGAAAAGAAAATCAAACGTGAAATAACTAGACCCTAATGGAAACATCAATAGGGGAAAGCCAAAAGTGCAGTTACGTTCCCACAAAATGGCCAATAGGATATCCAAAATAAACTGATATACGCGACACAAACATCCAAAGACAAACCATAACAAAAAATAAACCGCGACAGAAGAACCGCCTTGAAACGGTCAGGGGAAACGAATTCCACTTGGGGGGGGGGGGGGCTTAAATCGATTTTACGTGGCCACAATCCTCGCCCTTACTTCCGTCGCGATTAAGACAAATAATTTGTTCAGTTCTCATGAAGGCCTCCTAATAACTTAGTCCCTTTTCAGGTTATCACAGTTATTTTAACGACACTTTCTTTCTCCTTTGTCATGTTGTATTCCAAGAAATGCATCTATCGTCAATCTTTGGTGTCTCTCGAACATCAGCCTGTGCTTTGATGATCAGCTGCATAATAAGCATCTGTAAGAGTTGACACATGTGATTTCCAGTCTTGTTTCTGTTTATCATTTAATGTGCGGGGCATGCTGTGTATGGTCTTATCAAACCTCTCTACCATCCAACTTCCCATGGCATGATAGGGATTTGTCCAGGACTTTCTAGGAATATTCCTGATCATTGCCTTCACTCCCGCTATTCTACACACTTTATGACTTTTGATTCAAAGTTGGCTACTTTGTCGCTATGCAGAACTGCAGGAAATCCATAGTATAAAAAAAAGTTTTCATAAAGGACCGTGTATGTTGTTGTTGCTTCCTTATTGCGCTTGGGGTGGCTTGGGCGTAATATCAAAAATGGTCTGCCACAACTAAGATATTCATATGACATCCTTTTGATCTTTCTGGAGACAGAAAATCAATACAGATAAACTCCATAGGTAAAGAAGATTTGATATTTACGATTTGATATTTAAGCCCACCAGTGGAAATCTTTCCACTGACCGTTCCAAGGCGGTTCTTCTGTGGCGGTTTATTTATGTTGTTGTTTGTTACTTACTGTGTGTATCACTTGTGTCTTTTTATTTTGGATGGCCATATGGCCATATTGTGGGAAAGTAACTGTCCTTATGGCCTTCCTTTGTTTAGGTTTCCATTATGGTCTGGTCGCTTCATGTTTGTGTTTCTTTCCCTTTGTGTCTTTGATGGGTGGAGTAAGTTAGTTGTATCGATTCTTGATCTTTAGTTTACTTCTACTTTGATATTTACGAGTTCTGTTGACTTAGGTGGTGCTATCTTTCTCATTATGAACCACAGATTTGAACTTTTACTCTGCTGTATCTAGTCATAACCGACCAAAATGCGACGTTTGATTATTGAAAATGTTCTGCCTCTTCCTTGGCGGCCAAGGTTTTTGAAGATAAACTCTATACTATTTCCTTTAAAGACGCGCCAACTGATCACATTCTTTTCCATTAAGGTATGTCTTGTGATATAGGATTCCTCCTTTCAGTACAAGTTTGTCCCACTCCAGCCCATAACCCATTCAAATGGATATATCTGCAACAGAGCGTTGTCCAACATTTTGACTTTGTCTGAGGCCTTTGCTTTTCTCCAGTCTAGAGCAGTTAAAGCTGTCCCATTCAGCATTTTGTCGGGAAATGAATCTTCTGGTGAGCCTTCCTTATCTGTATTTAGTTATCTGCTAATTCCACTCCCTGGTCCTCGTCATTGACTAAAGCATTGTACAAGCCGGGAAGACATTTGAACTAGTAAGATTGTAAGAAAATGTCACTCAGGAAAAGCCAAAATCTAAGAACGTAGCCGTCTCAAGTCACCTATAGAAAGTAACACGGAGGCACACACAAAAACAGACGAAACATGAACCAACGGCACAAAGCCAAATAACAAATAAGACACTGCAAAAGAATGACCGCCTGGGGGCTGTCAGTAGTAACACTAATGGGAACTTCAACTCCGTAGTTTATGAAATTTCAGCCCCGCCCTCAGTTCCAGTACAGTATCAAACAAAATAAAAATAACAAAATGATCTGCATGGAGGCTTTCTAGCTCCAGAGTGAGTCTTGATAAAATACAGCGTAAAATGGTTATGTATAGATTAATATTATCATGATTAAGGGTCGAGGACTCATTAACAATCCGACGTCAGAGCAGAAGAAAACCACCAGTTAGATCACGGAGGGTCTAACCCAGGAAATATCCGGCTCCACCCCCTTCCCGAATTCAAAGGATTTAGGGTGGGTCCGTCATCAAAGATTGGAGTCTGGCCCACCGCCGTGCAACCAAAGAGCGAAGCAAAGTTGTCCATTGTAAAAGGGTCGACAACCAAGCACGCGGTCTGTCGCATAACATACATGCTATAATCACTTTTCTTGTATTTAGTAACACTTTTTCTGAACTGACCAGAAAAATTATTGCTACATAGTATAACTAAATCCCCATAAAACTCAGGTTCCGACAGTCCCTCTTGCAGAAGTGTCTCCAAAGAAATGCAATATTTAGAAATAATGTCGTAATGTCGGCGATAAAATTTTGATAACGTTTTGCGCAGTCTATGATACCAAAAGCCTTGTTTTAGAAGTTTAGATGTTAAAATTCTGTGGCGATCATTAATGTCAACAACATGACAGCAGGAGACAGTTTCCTCCTCAGTTCTCCTAGACAGTTGTCTGCTTCTGCGTTTCTTTTTACCGCTTCTGTAACTTATGGTGCTGTTGTAATTGTTTAGCTGTGCAAGCCATCGCTGTCCTGTGCCATCGAGTTTGGCAGTCACGAAGACGTACGTCAGAGGGTTATTATTATCAGTGACAAGCCCAGGCTGTGAACCTTACAGATAGTCATGAAACTTCTCTGCGATGGCCTATTTGAGCGCAAGAAATTCCAGTTTGTGTGCCGGATAATTCTTCTCTTGCGCCTTCAGACTCCGACTTGCATATGCTACCACACGCTTTTTGATCATCTTGACATTGATAAAGATCTGTCAGCGTCAGTGTGCAGCGTGAATGGCAATCTGAATCGGCGTAGGTGAATCCAGTGGGGAAGCATCAACTTATCTTAGAAGGCGTTAAATGCATTTTGTTGTCGATCTGTGTATACAAAGGGATCTTTCTTAAGGTTTTTCTTCTTCTCTTTCTTGTTTGTGCTTTGCCCAACAACAAGGTCATTGAGTGGCCTAGCGATGCTTGCGGAATTATTTATGAATCTCATATAATACAAAGCAAATCCCAGAAAAGCACGCACATCTTTAATACACTTTGGAATAGGCCTCAGTTTTCTCTGGATCTATTTGTGTTCCAGCTTCAGATACTCGTACTACACGATCAAGGTTTTACTAAGTAACCCGAGATTTTCGAAACTCACATCTCCGAGAACACAAAAATCAAACAACCACAGAGATGAAACAACGGTGAGATCTCGACAGCAACAAACCGCGGAAATGCTGAAGCAAAAGAAAACCAACATTCAGATTCCGACGAGCCCACTACGAGATAGACCATCAGGTACCAACCACCATTACATAAGTAAGCCTTTTGCACTTGAACCGTCATAGAATCTTGAGGCCTGGCCCACCTGCGTGCAATTTAGAGGGAAGCAAAATTATCTACCGTGATTGGGTTGCCTACAGTCTGTCGTGTGCCCAATTTTTTTACGAATGTTTTTACGAAATTGGGTATTGAAGTAATTGCAAGTGTATATTTTGAATTTATATACTAAGTCACCATTAAATTCGGGGTTTCGATAGACCTTGTTGCAGAAGTGATTTAAGTCCAACATTGAATTTTGAAATTAAATCGAAATGACGTTGTTTTTTTTTTTTTTAATTTAGAAGAAGGCTTTGCGTAGTTTATGATACCGATTACCCTGGTTAAGAAGTTTAGCAGTTAACAAATTATTACGAGTGTTGAAGTCACTTACCTGACCTGTTTCTCTTAAAGTAAGCACATTTTTGTAAAATCAACCACAAACGAATCACACCTGACGACCCCTGAAATGGACTACTGGGTGGAAGTTGAAGTCTCACAAAGCCAGGTTCAGCTTCACACACACCCAAAGCCAGCGTGCGTCAAGATGGACGAGGGTGGTCTACGCAAGAAAATACTAGGTCCAGGTATACGTTAATATGTACATGTATTTACAACAAAACAATAATTAAACAACTATTACAACAAAACAAAAACACACTCACTCTCATACAAATTTATACGACGTCGTAATGCACAGTATTCGCCTTTTTAGACATTTTTCACGAAGACCGAATTAGGACTTCGAAGATCGAGAACGGAGTTTACACGCTGGGATGTTCTCAACAATACCTTTAAGTATAAGTTATCTGTAATAAAAGGCATATTTAGCAAAACGAAAAAGGCAATGTATTTTGCCCAAATTGACAGTTTTGAATTCACATGAGACGAAGTCTCCAGATACTTGCCTAAGGCGCAGTCTCCAGAGAACTGACCAGAGGCAAAGTTTCCACTGGACTCAACTTAAGCCTCACCAACTAGTCCTGAGGTGAATATCCAGGCTCCTTATCGAGTAGAAGTCTCCAGGGAAGTGACAAAAAGCGGGGTCTGCAGGGAAGTATTATGAGGCGTAGTCCGCGGGGAAACTCACCTCAGGCGAAGTCTCTAGGGAACTCCATTACGAAAACACGCCTATTTAAATACACTGCAAATGTTACCACCGAAAAATGAGTTTTTTTTTTTGTTCAGATGAAAAATTGTTTTAATTTTCTGATTTCTGCTCAAAAGATAGATTGTGGGTACACGTTAGAACCGCCTCTAGGTACACGTTAGAACAGTCTCGTAGAGGCGCTTCTAACGAGTGCCCACAGCCTATATTTTAGCGCAGAAATAAGAAAAACCCCAGCTTTACTTTATATGATAGATAGATAGCTAATTTATTAATGCAATAAGCCATATGGCCCATGAGCATATATACAATAAAAAAACATACAATGATATGCAGGATAGCAACACAGTTCGTTGAAACGTATTCTAATGTATTCCTTTAAGGCCGCAAAAATTACACTTTTAATCGCCATTAAATCTTCAGTGAACATAGGTTGTTGGTACCCGCAAGAACCGCCAAAATGAGGCGGCTCTGAAGGGCATCCACAACCTCGTCTGCATCCTTGTAGCTCCGAACAATCCTTTGTCTTAGGGAGAGCTGCTGAGATCTTTCGTCGATGATAACATTACAAAAATACATCCGTGCGACATTGTATTGTTTTTATATCCACAAAAAGGCGACTTCTATGAAAAAAAAAAACAAAAAAAAAACAAAAACATATTATTCTTATTTTTACCACATAGCATAACAAAAATTTATTTTTAATATATATGAATGAAAATAAATAAACAAATACATAAATTAATACCTTATGTGAACAGAGAACAGCCGTACCAATACTCCAGTACTTAGTTGAACTGTCCGTTCATTCATAATACTAAAAAGCGTAAAAAAGTGGTGTTCAAATTTATACAGGCGTGTTTTCGTGATGTCACATGGGCGAGGGCGCCATGGAACTTTTGTTTAAATTTAGATTTAATGTCCCCGTTAACATTCATTTTGAGATTTAACTTCGTTTTTTTTTTTAACTTTTATCCGACATTGAGATGAAATGACATATCAAGTCCTGTCGTAGGGCTTATATGAATTGAGCGGTCCGACTCGCACCACTTTGACTGCAGAAGCTGTGTGCTAAGCGGTTTACCAGTATTCATGTGTCGTCAGTTTCACGTCTGCGCGGAAGCACCATGCAGCCAAATCTATTTCCGACGGGCGGGACTTATTATTCAGGGAACTCACATAAGGTGAAATCTCGATGTAAGACGAGTGTATCTCCGGAACACGCATAAGCAAGGTCTGAAAGCAATGCATATAAGACATTTATTTATTTATCTATCTTTTTTTTTTCATTTTTACGTTCCTTACAAGATTATTTCACTCAGGTCGAGCCGATCGTTTAAGTTTAAAGAAAACCGAAGTACTCGGGGGGGGGGGACAACCGACATGTTACCTTTGCGAGGTTCGAATCATCAGCGGTGAGAGACTTAATGATAAAACTGACAGCAAGCAAAACCTGCCGGCATCTTATCTGGGACGAAGTCTCTAGGGACCTCAAATGAGCGATGTATGTATAGGGTACTTTTATTTTGCGAGGTCACCTGTGAATCCTGCTGAGAAAAATTAGCATCAGTATCGGAAGTTACGTGAGAGGAAGTTGCTTTGGAATTCACCTAAGTTTTGTTTTGTTTGTATGATTTGAGGTTTAACGTCCCCGTCAACACTGTAAAGGTCATTTTGGAGACGTTGCTTCCAATTTTGTGGGACTTTTACGCGACATTGAGATGAAGTGACATCTCAAGCCCTGCCGCCCAATAAAACGAATAGGGTTAATGAGCATAGACGGATCCAACTGAATTTAGTCTGTGACTCATTTTTTTTTTCAGATTGTTCTTTAAAAAGTAGGTAGTTTATCTCACTTGAATTCGCCAGGGAACTGAAATGAGGCAGAATCTGAAGAGAACTCGCCTGAACGTTTTACAATGGAACTCACCTGATTCGAAAACAAACAAAGATGAACCTGGGTCTCTTTGACCTATTGTTCGTTTGTTTCAGTTATGCTGACTCAACAATAAAACCACTCTGTGACAACAAAATCAATAAAAAGTGAGAGAAAAAAAAGCGGAAAAAACTAGAAAGAACGGAATGGAGTTTTGATTGTTTGTTTGTGAACACTATTAAGGTCACTTTGGAGACGTTGCTTCCAATTTTGTGGGACTTTTACGCGACATTGAGATGAAGTGACATCTCAAGCCCTGCCGCCCAATGAAACGAATAGGGTTAATAAGCACAGACGGGTCCAACTCGCACCGTTTTGCCTGGACAGACTTAGATCCTCTAAACGGTTTACCAGTACTCGTGTGTGGGTCGGATTCAGCTCTGCATAGAAGCAGAATACAGCCCATCTATTTCGTCAAGCCCCGTTGGGCGGGGGCCGAATTCACCCAAGTATAATCTCAAGGTTACGCATCTTGTTACGAGCCAGGCAGCCCCCAATTTCTGTGACGAGCCAGGTGTAGCAGAAAGATGAAGCAAACAAGCCTTTTGGAAAAAAAATCTAGTTCTTTTTATACCCTCGCAGAATTCTGTGGAACATTCCAGAGGGTTGTGGAATAAGATTAGGTAATATTCTAAAACATAATGTAAACCCAAACTGTCTGGATGATGCCATACTCTTTCCTCTTGTCAGGACGTTATTTTCCAACTGAAATTAGTCTGTGACTCATTTTTTTTTTCATATTGTTCTTTAATAAGTAGGTAGTTTATCTCACTTGAATTCGCCAGGGAACTGAAATGAGGCAGAATCTGAAGAGAACTCGCCTGAACGTTTTACAATGGAACTCACCTGATTCGAAAACAAACAAAAATGAACCTGGGTCTCTTAGACCTATTGTTCGTTTGTTTCAGTTACGCTGACTCAACAATAAAACCACTCTGTGACAACAAAATCAATGAAAAGGGAGAGAAAAAAAGGAAAAAAATAGAAATAATGGAATGGAGTTTTGTTGTTTGTTTGTCAACACTATAAAGGTCACTTTGGAGATGTTGATTCCATTTTTTTTTCGGATTTTCACCCGACATTGAGATGAAATGACATCTCAAGCCCTGCCACCCAATTGCACCAATAGGGTTATATGCATCACAGGTCCGACTCGCACCTCTTTTCCCGGGCAGGCTAAGAACCTCTTAGTAGTTTACTAGTACCCATGTGCTGTCGATTTCAGCTCTGCGTGGCAGCATCATGTAGTCCAATCCATTTCTTCAAGCCCCGTGGGGCAAGGGCCAAAATGGAATGAAGCAGTCGAATGTACATATGTTTTATACGGCGGTGAAAAAAATCCATTTTCTATCGTTCAATAAACCAGTGAAGCATGCTACATAATACCATTATTATTTGCTGTGTTTTACTATCATTCTTCGGTCGCCGGCTGACTTTGATTCACTATGAAAGGAAGCATATTCTCTCCTTTATGTTTACGATCCTAGAAAACAAACAGCAAATACAAATCACAGTAAAAGTGCTGACAGCGAAGATTCTGCACATATTATGATGATTAGTATACTGGTCTTTCATCTTGTCGACCGGACAGGTCACCATTACGAAATACATCTATGCAAATATAGCGTAAATTTTAACACCCCAACCCGAACGTGTTCAGATGCAAAATTTCAATGTTTTCCCTATTTTGGCGCAAAACACAACATTTGAGTACTTTTTTAAACCGCCTCGATTAAGCGGTTCTTACGTGTACCTTCAGCAAAAAAAAAAAAAAAAAAAAAGAAAAATAAGATTTACTCACGTAAACCCCCAGTTTATATTTTCTTGTTACCGGGGATCATTTATTTCATTGCGGGGATTTGAACATATTTGATGGTCATTGATGACACTTGTTTGAAGGGTAAGGTCTAAACATTAACCCTTAAGATGCCAGTCACAACAACTGTCGTATGCTTTGTCGTACGTTGGATACTTCTCAGGTTGACGATCGGCTCTTTTTTAGGAAAATAATCTTGAAAGTGTCGTAGAAATAATAATAAAACAACTCGTCAGTGACTTTTATTCAGTTAGATACGCATTTTAGATATAGGAACACATAACGTTGAAATGATCGGCCCAGCTGATAAAGTCCATTTCCATCTTCTACGTCCTTTCTCCTTCCTAGTGAAAAATGTCTTTTATAGAGCTCTTTGTCCCGGATAAAATTTGCAGCTAGCTTACCACATATAAACTTACACTTTTACAAACAGGAATAAACACGGAAACCATGCACTTCCAAAACATTGAAATGATCTCTTAGAACCGCATGTGTGCAAACTTAATTGCGCTACCAGCTATAATGGGCCGGCCTCGGTAGCTCGGATGGATGGATATTTTGTTTAAAGACGCTCAACCCAAATAGGGCATATAGCGTCTAAAAATGATTAGGTGTTAGATATAAAATTGTTATTGAAGTTTAAAAGTTAAATATTAATGATTACAGTTTGTTAAAAAGTCCGATTTCTTTAAGGAAATTGATTAATTGACAAGATGGTATGTCGTTAAAAAGATCTTTCATTGTTGTAACATTAAAATATTTTGAGCGTATATGATAAAATTCTACACATGAAATGAGAAAGTGAATAACTGTGAACGGTTCGTTACAAGATACAAAGAAAGGTGCTCGTTCCCTTTTTTAATATGTAAGAATGAGTGACACTTGTGTGTCCAATACGGCATCTGGTAATTTTAGTCTGGTCTTTCCTACTGTAATTTGAGAAAGAGCACTTGCTGTGAAAATTAGATTCTATTTTGAATAATTTATTATCGGTTTCTTTTTCCCAAATAGACTGACATTTGTTTTTGATATACTTATTAATGTTAGATTTAAAATCTGAAAAAGCAATTTTAAAATTTGTAACAGTCAAAGATAAAGCAGATTTAGCTTCTAAATCCGCCAACTCATTTCCACGAATATTGATGTGACTGGGAATCCAGCAGAAAATAATCTCCTTGGAGAGAGAAAGATAGTGGAATTTTCTTAAAATTTGTTGAATTAAGGGATTTCTGTGCTGTTGATCTTTAAGAGCCTTTAGAACAGAAAGTGAATCTGAAAAAAAATGATAATTTTTTTCTCATACTGATCTCGAATATGATACAGTGCAATATCAATTGCTTTCGCTTCAGCAGTAAAAATATAGCTATTATCGGGTAATCTAATGCTGTCAGTGAAATTCGGACTAATGACAGAACAAGCAACTTTCTCATCTTGTTTCGAACCGTCAGTGTAAATGGGAATGTGATGTTTAAAATTGGATTTGATTTCTAAAAATTCGTTCTTAAATATATGCGATTCTACTTCGGACTTTTTTATTTTTTCTAAATCATAAATTATCGTTGGTGGTTTCAACACCCATGGTTCTTTCGATGGAAACGCAAACGACTGTATATTTTTAATATTAATATTGGCCTCTTCGAGTAACGGTTTTATTCTCAGGCCAAGAGGTTTTATAGCAGATGTTTTGTTATTGTAGAATCGTTCATAATTTGGGTTTAAAACAGAGTCATATGCTGGATTTCGTGGATTAGCAGCTAATTTAGTAGCATATTGAAGAGACAATTTCTCTCGTCTTACCTAGAGTGATGGTTCATTCGATTCAGGATACAGACTTTCAATAGGTGAAGTGCGAAAGGCACCTAGTGCTAAACGTAAACCTTGATGATGTATAGTATCCAAAGATTTTAAATAAGATTTCCTAGCAGATCCATAGACTATGGAACCATAGTCAATTTGGAACGAATTAAAGATCTATAAAGATTTAAAATAACAGTGCGATCTCCTCCCCAATCGGAACTGGACAGGACTTTAAGAATATCAAGAGCTTTTAAACATTTAGCTTTCAAAGCTTTGATATGAAGAATAAAAGACAATTTGCTATCGAATAAAAGACCCAAAAACTTCGCCTCATTGACGACTTGAATTGGACTGCCATATATAGTTAGAATAGGATCTTACTGTAACTTTCGTAATTGGCAGAAGTGAACACACTGAGTTTTTGTTTGAGAAAATTTGAGAATCTGTTGCCCAAGTTTCTATATTATTCAAACACCTTTGTAGTTTAAATTCAATGGTTTCCATATTTTTGGATCGATAAAAGATTCCGAAATCGTCAACAAAAAGCGAACAATCTGGGTCTTTTACACATTTAACTATATTATTAATTTTATGTTGAACAAGGTTGGTGATAAAATACTACCTTGTGGTACACCTTGTTCTTGATCATATGTGTCCGATAATGTATTTCCTATGCGAACATTAAATGTTCGATTGGGTAGGAAATTTTTAACAAAAAGTGGTAATCGGCCTTTAAGGCCCAACGTGTTTAAATCTTTCATGATGCCATACTTCCAAGTGGTATCGTATGCTTTTTCAAAATCAAAAAAATACAGCTACGACATGTTCTTTTTTAATAAAGGCATCACGTATAAATGATTCTAAGCGAATCAAATGATCATTAGTAGAGCTGTTTTTTCTAAATCCAGCTTGAAATTTAGTAATAAGCTGGTTTGATTCCAAGAACCAAACAAGTCTATCATTAATCATTCTCTCCATTGTTTTACATAAGCAACTTGTCAAAGCATTAGTGGCTTCAATATGATCTTTATTGGGTTTCGGAATAGGAATAATGGTAGCTTTTCTCCAGTTTTCAGGGAACTTTCCTGTGATCCAAATATCATTCAAAATGTTTAATAATGTTTCCAATGCCTTGTTGGGGAAATGTTTTAAAATTTGATAGTGTATGTCGGCAGGACCAACAGCAGTATCATGAGATTTATGGAGAGCATCTAATAATTCTACAGTAGTGAAAGGTAAATTATATTTTTCGTGATTTAATGATCAAAAATTTAAATTCTTTTTCTCTTGTTCTTGTTTAAGATTTTGGAAGCTTTCTGAATAATTTTAGCTACAGGAGTTTTTCTGAAAATTTCCTCCCAGGGATCGGAAATGTCTTTAGCCGTTGAACATATATTTCCGTTCGATTTTATATGGACATGTTTATTTGATTTGTTTTTGCCACTTATTTTTCTAATCATGTCCCATATTTTCTTCGTTGGTGTTCTGGTATTCAGTTTGGAGACGTATTGCTGCCAAGATGCTTTTTTGGCCGATTTTATTGTTTTGCAGGCTTTAGCTCGCATATGTTTGGCATGGATAAGATTTTCTTTTGTTGGTTGTTTATTAAATTTTCGTAATGCAGATTTTCGCTCATTGATTGAATTTTTAACTTCGTCATTAAACCAAGGTTTGTTTCGTTTTGAAAAAGTCGAGGATTTAGGAATACATATTTCAGCAATATCAATCAATTGATCAGTAAAATCTTGTATATCATTTGTAGTTTTAAAAATTTCAGGTTCGAGTTTTTCATTACATAATTGGTTAAAATTTTCCCAATTTGCTTTACTCAAATTCCATCTGAGGTGACGATCCTCATGGTTCGATTCAATTTCTTCAATTACTATCGGAAAATGATCGCTCCCATGGAGATCGTCCACAACAGACCAATCAAAATCTAGATAAATATTTGGAGAGCAAATTGAAAGATCTAAAGCAAAATAATTTATTGTTGGAGAATGAAGATATGTTGGTTGTTTATCGTTAAATAAACATAAATCATTTTCAGCAATAAAAAATTCTACGATTTCTCCTTTGTCATTTGTATCCGAGCAACCCCATAATTTACTATGACTATTAAAGTCTCCTAATAATATATAAGGACTAGGTAATTGGTTTGTAAGATTTTCTAATTCTAGTTTAGAGAAATCATAATGTGATGGGAGGTATACAGAACAAATTGTTATGGATTAAGATAAAGTGACATATTCAGCAACAGCTTGTAAATTAGTATTTACATCTATTTTCCTATGAGGAACGTTTGATTCCACCAGAATTGATGTACCTCCTGATGCCTTCTGATTATCCGTTGTGATATGATTGTACATACAGTGACCTTTGAATTTATTATTATCTGTGGTTTTCAAAAAAGTTTCTTGGAGACAAATGAGATTTGGACCAAAAAGTGTAGTTAAAATTAAAAGTTCGTTAAATTGGCTTTAAGTCCTCGACAAGTCCATTGAATTATTGACTTCTTATCCATGATTGAATGGAGAGAAGATTAAAACAAGGAATTTAATCCTTTTATCTTTTATTATGCTTTGAGAACGTGGAGGGATCAACGTCCAGCTCCATGTCCTCAAGGGCGCCGTACTGATTAGCCAGTTTTACTGGATCAGCCGACGCCCCTTTACTGTAAGGGTTTGATCCTTTATGCTTTTCTTTGTCTTTTTTGTCTTTTCGATCCGCTGTCCCTGACGTGGACCCAGAGTGAGATCTGCTAGAATGGGTGTTCGGTTGTGAACTGGTCTGTGAAGTTTGTCTTGACTGATGAGTAGATGTAGGTTGTGACGATGTAGTAGGTTGTGACGATGTAGTAGGTTGTGATGTGGTTTTTGGTTTAAAGTAGAGATAATTACTTTAGAATGGGCTTTAATTTCAAAATCTTTTTCATTAAATTGTGTGGATGTTTCTTTTGTTTCAGGTTTGCTGGCAAGGGATTGGACAACTTTGGCGAAAGTGTTTTCTGGTTTGTTTTGTTGAATTTTCTTTGCTTCAAAATAGGTGACGTTTTGTGTAACTTTGATATTCATGATTTCTTTTTCTGTTTTCCCAACTTCACAGACATTGGATTTAGACAAATGATCTTTTCCGCAGTTCACACATTTTGGAGAGTTCTTGCAGTTAGAAGTGTGATGATCAGTGCCACCACACTTCTCACAAACAGATCCGTCAGGGACAGTACAGTCGTTTTCGTGGTGCCCAAACCTCTGACAATTGAAACATCGTAGAGGATTGGGCACGTATATTTCAACCGGTATTATTCGGTAAAAAATCCTTAGTGATTTCGGCAACGAAGTGGCATTGAAGGTTAGAAGAAGAGTATTTGTTTCTATGAGATTGCCGTCTTTTTTAATTTTGAAACGTTTGCATGCTGTTACTCCTTGATCTTTTAAATATTCTACAATACTAGCTTCTGATTCTTGTTTCAGCATTCTGTCAGGGATTACTCCTTTACATGAATTTAATGTTTTGTGCTCCGTGACAGAGACGTTAAGGTTAAAGAATTTAATGATTTTAAGAAGGTTTTCAGTTTGCGATTTTCTATTGGTTTCAATTAAGAGTGTTCCATTTTTTAACATTTTAGGAGTTCCAATAAGCGATTCAATTTGTTTTTCTACGACAAACGGTGAAAGTGAAGTAACAGCCTTTCGTTCGTTGCTCGTAGTCACTAAGAATCTAGCAAAATTTTCGTTTGCTTTAACAGTGAATGTTGCAGGTTCCGGGTCGTCATCCGATAATTCCAAAAAAGCTCTTTTCCTAGTGTTGGATCCCATGGTGATAATTTATGATTCGATAGCTATGCGCCCCACCCTCCTTGGAGCCCTACAAGGGGACGTTTAATGGAAATGGATCTCCTATTTCCAACGCAAAGGCTACATTGCTATTATACTCGATGACAGGACCAGAGTCCTTCCGCTCCAATTCTGTTTTATGTCTCCCAACTATGCACCCAGATTTCAATGAAAAAAATGAGGAACAGTTGGGACCCCTTCCCACCCGTATTCTCTCCCTCAGAGAAGTTTCTGCTGAATTTCCCCAGTACAAGCCCACCGATTAATCCATCAGCCGCCGCCCATCAAATGACACTCAAAGATAGAGGAATAAGACAAAATTTCACCCGGTTTGTACCATAAAGATACCTAAAAAGAAAGAAGGAAGATAAGAACAAGCTGTGCGATTCTAGAGCTTGGCAAGACTGAGCCGATCGATTCAGGCCGGATCTAGCCCAAACCCCTCGTCTTTCTGAAATATGGGCCAAAATGATGTGTTGAAAAGCTGGAGATCCCTGTGCTTTTCTCAATCATCACGATCCCGTCTTCAAGCATACGAGACGCCACTCACGGCAAACAAGTGGCTCCTGTTTCAACAAAGAATTTCAGCCCCATTCACTACAGAAGGAAACTGACCTGTATATGTTATTCCCTACAGACAAGGAGGCCGAAAACGTTTGCTTAAATACAAGCTTGGCTCAGAAAACAGGAGATCCTTTGCTAAATATGATATCCACGATTATGATAAGAAATTATTGAGGTGATAAGTTTCCGAGAGAAATGATTTTATAAACTGCTAAAGAAATAAGCTGTGTTAGATGATAACGTACATTTCAGAACTTAGGGATAAGTATCCGATTCCGTTAACTTTGGTGTAACATAAAATAACTTTGGGGTAACATGAAATGACAAGTTACTTATCTAATAACGTATACAAATCTTTCATTGTTTGATGTGCAGAGTGAAGGAGCGTGAAAAAGTGATACATACACAGTACAAACACATATGTTAAACACAGATGAGGTTTTCTTCTTTGCAGTGCGTGGCCCACCAGCACAGATGATACACATACAAATGCAGCGTGGTAGTAACATGAGATAGGAAAGGTTTAAAAGGATAGATCTCGCGTAGTGAATTGTTAAAAAAAATTGGTAAGATGCATTTGAACAAATTGATTCACAAAATAATACCGGTCGAACGGACGATTGTTCTGTATGTTGGAGGCTTTTACCCAACTGCAACAGAAGCTGAAGGCAGCCACCTATTTCGAGGCACCGGGCGGTCTCGGCAAGGGAAATGTTTTCGGTTGGGTCTTACCAATCTACCACACTCCCGAAGGCAGCCGCCATATTTCTACCCCCCCCCCCCGGGCTCGGTAGCTCAGATGCGCGTCTGACTGATGATCAGTAGGACGCGGGTTCGATACCTTCCGGAGTCGGCAACAATCTTTCGTGGAGATTGATTATGAAATCTTTTCTACGGTCATTCTCTCCCCTCCACTGATTCAAGAAGGGCAGTTGTGAGTTTCTGGCGAAAGAATGTGCACCGTACTGGTTAACCGCTTATGTATAAGCCTGCCCAGGAAAAGTGTGGATAGGTAAACTGACCGGCTCAAAAATGACTTAAATAGTGTTGACTGGGCCGTTAAACTCCAATACAAACAAAACTAGTTGTAATGTTTTCTAACGATAGATAATTTAGCGGGATTTCTTCTAACAATGGCGAAAAGTTGTGAGAGTTTGAAGGAATCAACAGCATTATTGCCGATGTTCAGCCTGTTAGAATCGAAATACATGTAGATCAGCTCTAGTTTGTGATTTGTTGAGTAATAAATCAAAGTTTGTTGATCAGTTGTAAGTAGACAAATCACGCGCGCTACGCGCTCATGATTTGATCTACTTGACAACTGACCTCCAAACTGTGGTTTATTACTCAACAAATCACAGTTAGAGCTGATCTGTTTCTTAAATCAACGCCATATAAGCATCACACTCGAGAGTTCTCTGCTACAAGAACAGCGCCTCAATCGACTAGTGAGGGTATTCAATCATGCTGACAACCTGCAGTGTATGCTGGCATTACGAATACACGCCTATACAAATACATTGTAAATTTACCGTGAAAAAAAAATCGAAAATTTTGAGATGAAAAATTGTGATATTTTTCTTATTTCTGCTCAAAATATAGATTTTGGGCAGAAATAAGAAAATAAGGTTTACCCCTTACTATATAAAAGTGGGGTTTAAGTCTTGACTTGACTTGATAGATTTTGTAAGGTAACCGGGCGCTAAAAGCACATAGGAGCTACCCCCATCTCGCTAAATGGGATTAGTTTATAAACTGCACTTCCCAGGGCCTCCAATGTGCTGGCACTTGCCAATTCGACAGGTGTCAGCTGACCAATGGGAATATACTGAACTCTTAATTGGAGGAAGGCACCAATCGCACCCAAGGAACAGCGTTTGTCCTAAGAAACACAGTTCTGTAGCGATTTTAGAATTTTGAGTGCAGGAATCAGACCAAAGTCGGGCTCTGATGCTGATGCTCTGTCTCTGGTCGGGCTCATCGGAGTCTAACTGTTGGTTTTCTTTTGCTCCAGCATTTCAGTGGTTTCTTGCTGTCGAGTCCTCACCGTTGTCTCACCTCTGTGGTTCTTTGATTTTTGTGTTCACGGAGATGTTGCACTGATGAGTTAGGAGGCCTTCATGCGGACTGAACAAATTATTTGTCTAAATCGCGACAGAAGTAAGGGCGAGGATTGTGGCCACGTAAAATCGATTTAAGCCCCCCAGTGGAAATTCTTCCACTGACCGTTCCAAGGCGGCTCTTCTGTGGCGATTTATTTATGTTGTTGTTTGTTACTTACTGTGTGTATCACTTGTGTCTTTTGGTTTTGGATGGCCATATGGCCATTTTGTGGGAAAGTAACTGTCCTTATGGCCTTCCTTTGTTTAGGTTTCCATTATGGTCTGGTCGCTTAATGTTTGTATTTCGATCCCTTTGGTGTCTTTTATGGGTGGAGTAAGTTAATTGTATCAATTCCTGATCTTTGTTTTACTTCTACTCTAGTATGTGATGACGTGTTGCCAATTTCGACTACCAAATGTGTCAGAGCACAGCCCTGTTTTCGAATATCTGGCCGAGGAAAAAAGCTAACATACATTATCAGTTCTGGCTTCCATTATTTTCTGCCTCCACCCCTGACATGGCAAAGAAAACGCCTTCGGTCACGATGCTTGATAAAGGGTGATAACGCATGAATTTTTTGAATTTTGAACAGGCATCTAAAGTGAGCCAGGGTGGGTGACTAATAGACCAGCCAATTCCGGCTATTGCAAAAAGTCCTAGTATCCGTGCTCTCATCACGGCGACCTGCCTATGCAAGTGGGGTTCAAAATTGGACAGGTGTGTCTTCGTGATGTGTTTGGAGGTATGTGTTTGTTTGGGAAAGGCAGTGATGAGGCTAATCAGCCGTTTTGCAATCCCGCTAATTTTTATTTATGAATGGTCTTCCAAAAGGCATTTTAAGGGACTTCCTATTTCCAAATACCTAGCAAATGGTGGATATTGCCGTTGCCCCGCCTATAAAGATATTTAGCGCGTGACCTGTCCCCGTTTGTATGCTCTGTTCTGGCAGTATTTATGCCTTCGCTTTGCATACTTCCGGGAACTTCATTCTGTTGGTACCTAGGGGGAGCCCAATACGGGCTTTCTCCAGGGTGCCCTCAGGATGTTGTCCTGACGCTCTCCGTCGAGCCTCCTCTCGTTCCTGAAATAGAAAAGTCGGATTAGTGCTTTGGGACCCCATGTGTGCGCTCGGATCAATGTAGTTGTGTCCAGTTTCTTGTCCCCCGGGGTCCCACCTGTACCTGTAATACAAACAAAAGTCATTAGTGCATATCGCGCTTGTGCTAATATGACCACGCCATCCGTCACATATTTTGACTTCCCATTCTGTGCACAGGGCGGGTCGGGCTTGTGAGGGTGGAGTCCCCCCACAAAGGCACGGTCCGGCTCTTAGGGTAACTTATTCAAAACCAAGTTAAGGGGTGGCGCGGTTATTGTGAAGAATACCCTTCCCATGGGGGCTGCCTGTCCTGCAGCGGCATGTTACCTCATCGGAACACTCATAAGTGCAAAGCACATGAGCCGCAACCACAGTGTCCTGAATCGGCTTGTCGCCGCAGGTTCAAGCATGTCCGTGGGAGTTTTCGGGCTATGGGATTTTCTTATGATGCACCCTTGCCCGTGGTCTGTTATGATGTTGATGGTATGGGAGGGTCATTGGTTTGTCCTTTGACGGGGGGTAGCCTCGGCGGGGCACCCATAAGTGCAAAGCAAATGAGCCGCAACCACAGTGTCTCGCTTTGACGCCCCCGTCTCAGGTCCAAGTGCAGATTGACGGTATGTGATGGTTGCCTAAGCGCGGTGTATGGATAACAACAGCTGTTTTTCTTATATTAATTCCCAGTAATTTGTGTCTTTAAGGAATTTCTTAACCACCTCGGCTATGGCCGAGCAGTGTTTTACGGGGGGAGCGAGGAGATCTTGTAGGTGTACCGATTCATATCCTAATTTGAACATTTCAGATTTTATCTCTTCTCGTGCATGGGCGTTTGTTACACATTCAAACAAGATGTGTTGTGTTGTTTCTAGTTCATAGGTATCGCATTTTCTGCATAGACCCGTTGTGTTTCCTAGTTGAGTGAGGTTGGCATTTAGGCCGTTATGGTTAAATCTCAAACGGGAGAGCACCACGTCTAGTTTTCTGTTGTTGCTAAATTGGTGGGCAGATTTACCTACTGTGGGCTGGAGGAGTTGGTAATGCCTCCCAGTGTTGGTTGGGTTTCTATCCCATAGAGCTTGCCATTTTCTCGTTATGGCGGTGTCTATGATTGTATAGATCTCCCGTTTTGAAGGGAGAGTATAATCTTTAATACCTATATCTAGTGCTAATCTGGCTGTTTCGTCGGCCGCCTCATTACCGGGGATGCCGACGTGGGATGGGATCCAGTCGATTTCAGTGTCTTGCCCTTCTCTTTTTGCCTTATCTAGTTTAGACAGGATTGAGTCAATTTGGTCAGGTCGTGTTTTGGATTTTCCTGACTGTAGGGCCTGGATAGCGCTAAGGCTATCCGTGAGTACTGTGGCTTTGGGTGTCTTAACTGTGATGGCCCATGAGATGGCCCAGTGAATTGCAATCAGTTCAGTTGTGAATACTGAGAGGTGTTGGTTTGTTTTAATCGGTACGTGAAGATTTCTCTCTGGGACAACGAATGCGGCGCCTGTTTTTCCTGATGAGGGGTCCTTACTGCCATCTGTGTAGATAAGAGTTTTCCCGGCATGGCTGGTGCGAGAGGCTTTTATTTTTCATGTATTCATTTGTATTTTCTTCTTTCCTCCCCAGGACCTGATGGAGG
Organism: Lucinisca nassula; assembly: GCA_963580285.1. NCBI lineage: Eukaryota > Metazoa > Mollusca > Bivalvia > Lucinida > Lucinidae > Lucinisca > Lucinisca nassula. Next base: position 110,567,395 of record OY757024.1, read on the forward strand.
TAACAGGAGGGTGTGTTGTGTTTGAGATCCCATTTGGATCTGTACTTGGGTGCCTGGATTTTATCGGGTATGTTGTGCTCTTTCAGGAGGACACGGACTTTCGTACAATATGGGTTGTAGTTCTTGGCTCTCCTACATGAATAGCAACCATGATCTGTTAATAGATCATTCACTTGGATGGATTTGCCAAGTGGGGAGGATCTAGCCCAGTATTTTAGTATGAGTTCTTCCCTTCGTAGATGTAGTGGCTTAAGTCCACATTCTACCTCTAGTGCGTTGATTGGGGTAGATCGGTATGCTCTTGTTGCTATCCTGAGGGCGTGGTTTTGAATGATGTTCAGAGTTTTAAGGATATTCTCTGACGCGGAGTTGTAAGCCTGGGCTCCATAGTCTAGCTTACTAAGAATAAGGGCTTTGTATAGGATCAGGAGTGTCTTTTTATCAGCTCCAAAGGTGGTACCTGACACTACTAGTAGTAGGTTCAGGTCTTTTTCACATCTTTCTTTGAGATCTTATATGTGATCTCTCCAAGTCAGATGTTTGTCGAGGATCATGCCCAGAAATTTGATGTTCTGGGCCCATTCTATTTCCCTACCAAAGAGGTATAGTTTGTTTTGAGTGGTCTTCAGATTTCGTCGTTTGCTGAATATGATTGCTTTAGTCTTTAGGTTTGATACTTTGAATCCCCATCTTAGTGCCCAGGTTTCGATTTCTCTTAGAACTGATTGTATGTCTTTGACCGCCAGTTCTAGAGTAGAGCGTTTCACCCACACCGCGCTATCATCGGCAAACTGTGACAGGCCTATATTATTATGTGATTTCAGGGCCTCGTGAAGGGTGTTAACGATTACGTTAAAGAGTATGGGACTTAGAACTGAGCCTTGGGGGCAGCCGTTTTCCAGGATTAGTTCCTCTGAGGTATTGTCCCCAACTCGGGTTTGAATTTTTCTATCCTTGAGAAAGCTATGGATCCACTTTAGCATGTTTCCGCTTATTCCGTATTCCTTTAGTTTGGTTATGGTGCCGGTTGACCACATGAGGTCAAAGGCCTTTTCAAGATCGAGGGCTACCGCTACTAGGATTTTGTGTTCCATGAAAGCCATGTTTATTTCTGATTCCAGTCGGACAAGTTGATCTGTTTTGGATCTGTTAGGCCTGAAGCCTGATTGGTTGTCTGAGATGATATTATTAGCTTCTAGGTAGTGGGAGAGGCGTTTGGCGATCATGGTTTCCATAGTTTTACATGTGCATGAGGTGAGGGAGATGGGTCGATATGATTGTGGATCCAGCTTATCCTTGAGTGGTTTTTTTATTGGGATGGTTGTGGCTAGTTTCCATTGTGTGGGGACTTCTCCTCTACGCCAGGAAGTGTTTATGAGGTCTAAGAGTTTTTGTTTGCTATCTGGTGGGAGCTGTTTCAGCATTTCATAATGAATTTTGTCCGCTCCTGGAGCTGTGCTGCGTTTACTCTGCAGAGCCTCATTAAGTTCAAATAGGGTGAAGTCGCAGTTTAGGTTACTGCTTCTTCGGTCATCGTTGAAGAGGTCAGGGAGAGATTGGTTGAAGGTTCTCTCCTCGGTCTCTTTTATTGTTTTGAATGCAGGATCTTGTTTGGAAGTTTTCGACATATTATGGTAGTGGTTGGCAAGGGCGTCTGCTTTCTGTCTATCATTAGTTATGGTCTGGCCGTTAATTTTGAGACAGTTTATCTTTTCAGTAGGTTTACCCCTAAATTTATTAAAAGTAGACCACATTTTCTTACTAGTGGTCTTATGGTTAAGTTTGTTGACTATTTCTTGCCATCCTTGTTTTTGTGCTATTTGTAGGGTGGTTCTAGCGTGTGCCTTAGTTTTATTGTAGTTATTCTTAAGCTCGGAAGTTCTATTTTTCAAGTATTTCTTCCTCGCTTGCTCGCGTTGATTTATGGCTTTCCTACAATCTTGATTCCACCAGGGTGGGAGTAGTTTTTTATGTTTAACTGAGGTCGTTGGAATTGTACTGTCACAGATCTCTTTTAGGGTGGACGTAAACTGGTTGGCAATTTCGTCTATGTTTTGGTTGTCACTAATTTCTAATTTTTGTGAGCAGAGAGTTTTAAAGAGATCCCAGTCGGCCTTGTTAAGGTTCCATTTTTGGGAAACGGCTGCTCCCGTGGTGTTGTATTTGGCATTATATTTGGACAAAATGGGGAGATGGTCACTACCACAGGAATTGTCAAGGGCATACCATTCTGAGCGGGCTGAGAGGTTAGGGGTGACTATGGTGATGTCAGGTGAAGATTCAGTTTCTGCCATGGTTGGCGCTCAATCATTGAGGATGGTAGCCCCGTGTTCAAGTAATAACTCAGATAGTGCCTTCCCCCTTGGGTTCTGCTTTGGGCTCCATAGCGTGTCATGGGCGTTAAAGTCACCTACAAGTATGTAGCTTTGGTGCGGGATATGGTCGAAAAGTTTTCTTAGTCTATCTAGTTCTTTTGTTGCGTTTTTATTGCTGGGCGGGTCGTAACAGTTTATCAAGGCTACTTTACAGTTTTTCAGATGGATGGTGACAGCGCACGATTCAAAAGTGGGGTCATTGATATTTAGGTCTAGCTTTTCGAATGGGGTGTTATCTTTCATATAAATGGCTACGCCGTCTCCTCCTTTTTCCCGTCTGTTGGAGATGGCGGCAAGTTTGAATGTCGGTATCGTAGGGGTTCTTTTATTATCTTTGAACCAGGTTTCTTGTAGGCATATAGCGTGGGGGGATATTGTTTTTTCATCTAGAAAGGCTCTAAGTTGATGTAAATTGACAGCGCTACGGGAGTTCCACTGCAGAACGTCAAGTCGGGAGGCTGGTGGAGGGTGTGGTTTTGCAGTGGAGTCCGTCATTATATATCCTTATAGGGTCGGGTGGGTGGGTGGGGGTCGGAATGTCTATGGCCTTGGGGTCAAGTGGGGGGGGTCAAAATTATATAGGCGCGTTTTCGTAATGGTACTCACCACCTTGCCAGCCAATGACGAGTATATGTTACAATTTTGACTACCATCGGCGAGTACAGTGTATTCGCCCTAGTCCTAAATTTTGGACTGGCGAACACAAGGTACTCACTAAAACAATTACCGGGAAATTCGCTTTGAGGCACATGATCATTTAAATTGAAACATAATGCATAAAGACGCACGTGACGTGTGATCAGGGTCTGCACATGTCACAGAGGTCGGTTTTCCAGTACCGGTAAATATATATCAACGGTATTTCGTAGGACTGGAGTTGGAAACTATACTTATTTTTCCTATCGACCAATCAGTACTGCGGTTTTATAATTTTGTATGTGAGACGACGAATGATTGGAGTTCCGATAGCCGATAACCTTTGCTAACCTTTCCTTCACTTTACGCGGTTTTGACACAAAGAAAATTTCCATCAGCTTCACGCTGAAGATGACAATTTTCGATATATTGTGGTGGTTTTCATAACCACAGTTATTTTATTGTTATAGTCAGGTATGCCATTGTATTTCGTGTTGCCCTGTTTATGCCCATTTAACTGAAAACTAGTATCGCCAGTTCTCGACAACACAGATTGACAGCTGTCAAATGTACAATGTTTTTTGTGCCTTTTGTTTACAGTCTATTGGCACATATATATGTTGGTACCTACCAAAAGGGAACAGCGAAGGCTTGATCATTATAGCAGCTGCTTCGATATTGTCCCTCCTATAATATGTATTTCTTTATTTGAAAGGTTATTGCTATTGTCATATAATTTCGTGGTTTTACCATAGTTGATAGTTATAACCTATGCATCCCGGTGTAACATAAGATAATAATATCTTCTACACTCCGTTGTAGAATGATCTGTCTGTATTGTTCGTCCGTCCGTCTGCAACTGTGTCTGTTATCTGTATTGTATGTTATGTGTATTGTTCTGTGATCGGTGTCACATTGTTGTCTTTTGTATGTTGCAGGCACCCTCTATTTACATCATATATATATTTCATCGAACAACCATCAACATAAACTCATAAACAATATACGGAGTTTATCGTATTTATGACCCCTGTGTCAATGGAGCCCTCAGCGAGTTTTTAAGGGTGTCAGGCAGTATTTCCATCAGCTATATTGTTCATCTAGATCTGTCAAAACCAGCTCAACATGAATCAGCATTCATCGACCGGTTGATAGTTTCGGGATATGAGACGTTGATTTGTGGTGTGCTAATATATAGAAAAAAAATGGCCATTATTGTTCAACACGCGTGTTCAGTGTAATATACTGTGTTGTTATATCACAGCCTATAAAATAGGAGGAGTCCTTCCAGCGCCTATAATTCTTCATTATCTGTGACCGGGTGCACATACTCTATCTGTGATATTTTCTTGTTTCATTATGTGTTTATTTGTGTTGTGTAGTTTTTATTGTGTATGATCATGATCTTATAGCTTTTGTTTCTCATAGATCTGTCTATCAGAAACAAAAGAATGGAAAAAGGCCTTTCATACATGTTTTTCTTTTAAATCTTGTCATGTTTATGTATGAGGGGAATTTCAATGAAATTTTCTTCATGGATGAATTTGACGGGTTTGTATTGTGTTGAATGTCCTTTGTCTTGTTTTGTAAGCTATTTATTTTTATTGTCATTGACTGATCAATATGGGCCATTTTTGAGTTGTTATGGGTGTCATGGAGGAGAGCAGATTCTTTCCTTGAAAATTTTTTTTTGTCTCCAAAGGAGCAAATTCTTTCCTTAAAAACATAAAAATGCACCCAAAGGAGCAAATTCTTGCCTTAAAGGAGCAAATTCTTGCTTTTTGGGGTCAGGATCTGTGTTTCAGATTATTTTTGTGAGTGAAATGTTCATTTACACTTAATGGCCACTAGTTTTCTTATGATCTTATGTTTGTGTTGTGATTTTTGTGATATTAGATCTGTCTATCAAGTGTATACACTTATATATTGCATGCTAGAGATTATCACAGCACTGCATGTTTCACAACAGCACTAACACTGTACTACAGGCCATTATCATAAGTCCATGGATGTAAGTGAAAAGTGATTGATATTTTAAAGACCCTTTCTCCCCTATCGCCCTGTGTTTCATTTACATGACATTTCAGGCTAGGTAAAGTGTTCTATTACCCTGGTTTCCCATACAGTTTTCCTGTCATGCTAAACAGCCTTTTTAGCTGCTGGAAGATGGAAATATAAGGTAAGTTATATATTTTACAATTAATTGTCATTATTAGTTGTAGAAAATATTCTGAATATTCAATATTTAGTGTTTTTCATTCATCAACACTATCAGAGTAGCATATTTGTGTTTCTGCTTGTAAAATTGGTGACCTTTTTGAAAAAAAATAAAGAAGAGAGATTTATTTACCTTTATAGCAGCACTTCACTTGATTATGTTACTAGACATCATAAAAAAAAAAAGTTTTATCCCCTAATGCTTAAAAACTGTGTCTTACAGCTTGTTGCTTGAAGAAGGCATTCACCCTGGTAATGGTTGATCAGAAGATTAGTGAACACAGTGATCTGTAAGCTGTGTTTTCATTGATTGGCTACCTGTTATTTAAGATACCTGTGTTGAGAGTATCAATATTGCTTGTATGTGGAAGCAAATAATTTCATTTTGCTTTATTTTAGTAGTTTAATGGTGCATACGGTTTTTGTGATCCAACGTCTTGTGTAGCAAATGCGCTGAACTTGACGCACTTAAACCCTAAGCTCTATTAAATTTACTACTTTGTAAGTACCCTTCTATTGTGTGTGTTATTGTTAGCTAGTTATTGTGCTCTCTACATTGGTAGTGATTTTTGTCGCTTACTTAAAATACTTGGTATTTGTGATTTGGTTTAAACATAATTACATGGATACCACAGGGTGATTTCCTTTTCCCCCTTCCATTACCTTTTATTTTTTGTAATAGCCATAGATTGATTTCAGTATTTAAATTTAATTATTTGGTATATTAGTTACTAGTCTTCAGATAACTGGTCTTACCAATTTTCGTAATACCAAATTATCATGGCTAAAAACACTGAAAAGGGATTTAATTTGACAGAAATGGTAAAAACCATTAATGAAGATGCGGACTATAAAGTCTTGACAAGGGAAGAATATGAGTTGCTTTTGGCACGAGCTTCATCTTCTAATCGGGGTACACAAAATACCAGTACACCAATAAGTGGGAACACAACACCTTTGTTAAATTTCCACCTCCAGCATCAGCTAGACCCAAAATTGTCAACCCTGGTGCAGGTGCTAGTCCAAGGTTAAATTTACTTCAAAATACCTTGTTGCAAAATACATGTACTGGTAATTTTCAGAACACATATGTTCCCAAACTGCCAATATTTAGTGGCTCAGAAGAACCACAAAAAGGGGAAGCGTCGTATGAAGTGTGGAGTTTTGAGGTAAAATGTTTAAAGAATTCTGCAAACTTACCTGAAAATCTCCTTTTTCAGTCAATTCGCAATTCCCTAAGAGGCACAGCAAGAGATATGTTGGTTCCCTTGGGTGAATATGCGACAGTGGATGAAATCCTAGAAAAAATAGATGGTTTCTTCGGAAATGTTTTACTAGTGAAACCTTGATGCAGTCTTTTTATAGTGACTGCCAAAAGGACAATGAATCTATTGTTATTTATGGATCAAGGTTAGAACAAACACTGTCAAGGGCAGTATCTTTCGGACATATAGATGCCGTAGCAAATTTTGGACAGGTTTGAAAAGTCAAACCTTAAAAAACTCTACGCGGCATTTGTATGACAGTGTCAGAGATTTTAAATCATTATTAAGGGAAATAAGAAAAGTTGATGTTGAGGAATCTAGTGTAAAACCTCCATCTAAAAAGCCTGCCCATCAACTTAGTGGACAAGTGTCTGCTGAGGATACCAACACTCAGCTGTTGAAACAGATGAGTGAATTAATGGGCAGTATGAAGGCAATGGAGGTCAGGTTGGAACAGCAGAGTAAGGCTCTTGCTGAAGCGAAGAAAGATTCTTCGAGTCAGCAAAGCTTTTCTTCTGGCGGTTTCAGAGGCCGAGGTAGAGGCTCATATGGAGGAGGTTATGGTAGGGGTTATCAGTATGATAACTCCCAAAATAATAACTCCTATAGAGGTAACAGGGGCCATCGTTCCGGAAGAGGTTATGGCAGGGGTTGTCAGTATGATAACTCACAAAATAACAACTCCTATAGAGATAACAGGGGCGGTCGTTCCGGAGGAGGTTATCGTGGTGGTTCCAACGGCCGTGGAGCATACCACGATGACAGCTCTGCCGGAAATACCGGTCATTTAAACTAGCATCTTCCTCTGTTGCTGGGCAAACGGAGGAAGCCACAGTTAATTCTCAACATGGCCCAAGTGTATCAATTGATACAAAACCGAATTTATATAGTAGGTTAGTTGGGAGTGCCAATGAAGGAGAATTTGTTATATGTGGAGCTAAGACAGTTGCTCTAATTGACACTGGCTCCATGGTAACATCTATCTCTGAGACCTTTTACTCTTCAATGGACCCTAAACCAGATTTGCACGACATCAGTGAATTCGGTCTTTCATTGTCCGTTTCAAGTGCCACTGGTGATAAACTTCCATATAAGGGTTTTATTGAAGCAGATGTGTCTGTACCCTCCTTGGGAAATAATAGTTTTATTGTGCCAGTGCTTGTTGTAGCCGACACTGAGTATAATAGTGAGGTACCAGCCATTATTGGTACCAATGTTATTAGATTGTGCAAACAATCAGATCATGAAACTGATGTTCCCAATGAGTGGCAAACAGCATTTGATAGTTTGTGTGATGACACAATACCTGTCAGAACTACCAATAATTATGGTATTCGTTTAGCTCCTGGTGAAGTTAAAACTATACATGGTATTGTTCGTGGCACAAAAGATATACAAAATGCTGTGACAGAACATAAAGAAGGCACATTATCAGGTAATTTGACAATATGCCCAAGAGTAGTTTCTTTAAAAGCACATGGTGCGACTGTTCGTGTTCCAGTCCGGGTCTGTAATTTATCTGCTAGAGCAGTAGGGATTCCTCCAAAATCTTTATTGTGCTCTCTTTCTAGTGTCAATGTAGTAGATTCATGGACACCTGATTCTACACAGAGACAGGAACATAAGTCTATGGCTACATCTTTAGATGATATAGGCATCAAGATTGAAAATGAAAATCTAAATGCTGACCAGTTATTGAGAGCAAAACAAGTTCTTGGTGATTGGTCACATATTTTTTCTACAGGTCCTACAGACTTGGGTAGAACAGATGCCGTTAAACATAAAATAAATTTAACGGATAATGTTCCTTTTAATGACCCTTACAGGAGAATCCCTCCAGGATTATACGAAGAAGTGCGACAACATTTGAAGGAAATGCTTGAGGCAGATGCAATCCGTCCATCCAGTAGCCCATATTCTTCAAATGTTGTTCTTGTTCGTAAGAAGGATGGCAGTCTTCGTTTTTGTATAGACTTCAGGAAATTGAACAGTCGTACTATTAAAGATGCTTACACATTACCACGCATTGATGACACCATAGATACATTACTTGGTGCAAAATACTTTTCAAAACTGGATTTGCGGAGTGGCTATTGGCAAGTCGAAATTGACGAAGCCGATAAATACAAGACTGCATTCACCGTTGGAAATCTGGGCTTCTTTGAATGCAATCGCATGGCATTTGGACTAACTAATGCCCCAGCCACATTCCAACGGTTAATGGAGCGTTGTATGGGTGAAATGAATCTCAAGGAATGTCTTATATTCCTTGATGATATTTTAATTTTTTCGGAAACTTTCGAAGAACACATTTCTAGGCTTGAAGCTGTTTTTAGCCGTTTAAATCATCATGGTTTAAAACTAAAAGCATCTAAATGTGAGTTTTTTAAGAGTTCAGTTAGATACCTTGGCCATGTTGTCAGTGAAAAGGGAGTTGAAACCGATCCCGACAAGATAGAAGCTTTGATCTCTTGGCCTCCACCTAACAATATCAAAGAGCTTCGTTCATTCTTAGGTTTCACAGGTTATTACAGACGTTTTATCAAAGACTATGCACGCATTGTGAAGCCTTTGAATGACCTTCTTATAGGGCATCCTACTAATAAAATCTCTGACCAATCAAAGAAGAAGAAGAAGAAGAAGTCTATCGCACCTTGGCAGTGGGGTAATGCTCAACAGTTAGCTTTTAATACTTTAAAAGATAAGTTATCTTCACCTCCTGTCTTGGCTTATGCCGATTTTACCAAACCTTTTATTCTCCACACTGATGCTTCTTGTGAAGGTTTGGGAGCAGTATTGTACCAAGAGCATGATGGTATTGAGAAAGTCATTGCCTATGCCAGTAGAGGTTTGAGAAACAGTGAAAAACTCTATCCAGCCCATAAGTTGGAATTTTTGTGTCTCAAATGGGCTGTGACAGATAAGTTTCATGATTATTTATATGGTAACACTTTTACAGTGTGTACCGATAATAATCCTTTAACTTATGTGTTAACTTCTGCAAAACTTGATGCTACTGGCCATAGGTGGCTGGCGTCTCTTGGCTCTTATGACTTCCAGTTGAAATATAAGAGTGGTAAGTCCAACGGAGATGCTGACGGTTTGTCCAGAAGACCTCAGCAAACAGTACAATTATTTCCTGAGGCAGTGAATGCTATTTGTCAGTCTTACACTGTCCAACGAAATACATGTCCATATGTTGAAACATTGCTTGTTTCACAAGATGATGATGTATTGGACACACTTTCAACCCAATCTTCGGGTTCTTCTCCAGCTTGTGAGTTTAAGGACATTAACTGGTCAAGGGAACAGCTTGCGGATCCAAGCATTGCCAGAATTATCAGTTTACTTAAATCTGGATTTAGTCCCGAGTACAGTGATCTCAAGACAGAAACACCTACTGTTTTGAAATATCTTCGTGAGTGGAAGAAATTTTCACTGGTTGATGGTATTCTGTACAGAAACACAGTGTTAGATGGACAGAATACTCGTCAACTGGTAATACCTGCTCATTTAAGGGATACTGTCTTGAGACATTTGCACGATGACTTTGGTCATCAAGGTCGTGATCGAACAATGTCTTTGGTTCGCCAGAGGTTCTATTGGCCAGGTCTAGAAAGTTGTGTCGAACAGAAGATCAAAAATTGTGTTCGTTGCATTCAACGAAAAACTGTTCCAAAACCATGTGCTGAGCTAGTGAACATTGTCACTACTCAGCCAATGGAACTGGTTTGCATAGATTTTCTTTCGTTGGAGAGGTCGAAGGGTGGTCATGAAAACATTTTAGTGATCACCGATCATTTCACTAGATATGCCAAGGCCTTTCCAACGAGAAACCAGTTAGCCAAGACCGTTGCCAAGTTCTTTTTGAACAGTTTATTGTTCATTATGGCTTCCCTGCTCGGCTACATAGTGACCAGGGAAGAAATTTTGAATCTTCTGTTATAAGTGAGTTGTGCAGTCTGGCGGGTGTTCAAAAGTCCAGAACCACACCATATCACCCTATGGGGAATGGTATGGTTGAAAGGTTCAATCAGACACTTTTGAACATGCTCGGCACACTGCAGGACAATCAGAAACAGGATTGGAAATCCTACGTGGCTCCGTTGGTCCATTCTTATAATGCTACCAAACATGATTCCACTGGATACTCCCCATTCTTTTTAATGTTTGGTAGACACCCCCGTCTTGCAGTGGATGCATATTTAGGCCTACAAAGCCCAGTTGAGCCAGATTCTTCAAGGGAACACTATGTCTCCAAATTGAAGAAGCGGCTGAACTTTGCTTATAAGGTCGCTGCAAGGGAAGCTGAAAAGAGTGCCAATCGTAGTAAGACCAATTATGATCTTAAAGTAAGAGAAGCAACTCTAGATGTAGGGGACCATGTTTTAATCATAAATGTTGGTTTGCGGGGCAAGCACAAATTGGCAGACAAGTGGGATAAACACCCGTATGTTGTTACTGGTATACCCGATAGAAATGTGCCTGTGTATACTGTTCAGAGAGAATCAGGTGATTCAACAGTAAAAACTTTACACAGGAACATGCTGTTACCATTTTCAGTAATACCGGGTATATTAGAGACAAATATAGAGCCAGATCAAAATGTAAGTCCTAAAACTAATAAAATTACCAGGAAACAAAAAGCTGTACCTATTTCTGACTCTGATCCTGATTCAGATTCAGATCAATCTGACTATGTCCTGAGATACATTCCTCCACATAGGAGGAATGGAAAAACTTCTATACCTATTGGTGTTTCATCTCGTGAAAGTGCTGAAAGGTCTATCACAATCAATGATTCTTCTTTCCAAGATTCATTTGGTAGTTCAGTCGTTAGACCATCAGCAGCCATATGTAGAAGTCAGTTAGACACAGCGATTAGTCAGGAGTCTGATCCATTAGTTAGTGGTGGCCATCATTCTTCTCTAGGTAGAACTTTGGATCAGACTGAACAGCAAGTTGTAGGTACAGAGCAGGTAGAGCAAAATGTAGGACCCCGTAGATCAGGTAGAACACGCCAGCCACCAAATAGATACGGTGATTGGTTGATGAATCAACAATCTGTCCAGGAATGGTTTGTCTAATTTTCTTATACTGTTTTTATCAAATCCCATACCTTTTAATTTTCAATACAGGGGAGAATGTCATATCAGTAAAGTTTTCTCTGTTTTTGTCTCCTTGCTTTGATTTTGTATTGAACATATCCTGACCAAATTTTAAATGCTGAGTTTTAGATATATGTACTGCTGAATTTATGAGCATAAATTCTCATATATGTTGTGATACACGTTGATTGTCTCGCGTGCATATATATAAATAGATCAATACTGATTTGCTGTCAGTAATGAATTTTGTTTCAGTGTTGGCATATAAAGCTGTATCTGATTTGGATAGCTTTCCAATATCAGCAATCCAGTTTTCAGGATGCCAGCGATTAATAAGCATGTCTGTGATAAAGTACTATTCTGAATTTGTTTGTTTGAAGCTCAGCTATAACTCAGCTATCATTATTCAATGTAAATATATATTAATGTTTCAAAATGTCAGGAGCCATTTTTTCAAAGCAGGGGAGAATGTCACAGAGGTCGGTTTTCCAGTACCGGTAAATATATATCAACGGTATTTCGTAGGACTGGAGTTGGAAACTATACTTATTTTTCCTATCGACCAATCAGTACTGCGGTTTTATAATTTTGTATGTGAGACGACGAATGATTGGTGTTCCGATAGCCGATAACCTTTGCTAACCTTTCCTTCACTTTACGCGGTTTTGACACAAAGAAAATTTCCATCAGCTTCACGCTGAAGATGACAATTTTCGATATATTGTGGTGGTTTTCATAACCACAGTTAATTTATTGTTATAGCCAGGTATGCCATTGTATTTCGTGTTGCCCTGTTTATGCCCATTTAACTGAAAACTAGTATCGCCAGTTCTCGACAACACAGATTGACAGCTGTCAAATGTACAATGTTTTTTGTGCCTTTTGTTTACAGTCTATTGGCACATATATATGTTGGTACCTACCAAAAGGGAACAGCGAAGGCTTGATCATTATAGCAGCTGCTTCGATATTGTCCCTCCTATAATATGTATTTCTTTATTTGAAAGGTTATTGCTATTGTCATATAATTTCGTGGTTTTACCATAGTTGATAGTTATCACCTATGCATCCCGGTGTAACATAAGATAATAATATCTTCTACACTCCGTTGTAGAATGATCTGTCTGTATTGTTCGTCCGTCCGTCTGCAACTGTGTCTGTTATCTGTATTGTATGTTATGTGTATTGTTCTGTGATCGGTGTCACATTGTTGTCTTTTGTATGTTGCAGGCACCCTCTATTTACATCATATATATATTTCATCGAACAACCATCAACATAAACTCATAAACCATATACGGAGTTTATCGTATTTATGACCCCTGTGTCACACACAATAAAATGTACAATAGCTATATTACTTTTTTAATCTAATGCTGCGTCTGATCAGGACCCTCAATGCAATACGACCTCCAATAGCGACATATATGTGTAACCTCAAACTGCGCCTGATCAGAACCTACATTAATTACATTGCAAACAATACGTGCGTGCATGTCTTGCGTGCGTGCTCATGAACGAACGTCATCATACACGGTATAGAACTTGTACACAAAATTATCTGCCCTTACAATGAACGCTCAGAAATTATTGTCACGCAATTTTTTCCCCTTTGGAACCCAGCAGGCACACGACGTTTATGCAACGTCGCATCAGCGTCGATGCAACGTCATGACGTTGCATCGACGTTTATTCGACGTGGTTTAGACGTCGTATACCCCTGGGAAGCAACAGATAAACGCTTATGACCCATTTATCATCCGCACAACACGATGAGATCACCCCTGTATGTCGTATAGTGAGAAAATGGTATTACAAACCCGAGAAGAGCATTTACAAGAAAGTGAAGCGCTGTCTCTGGATACATGTACTAGAAGATGATGGAAAGAATCTGCTCACTGCTTTCAGCCTATTCTTGACTCTGCAACATCGTCTGTAGAATTATTGTGTCCCACAGTCGACTTTGAGAGGTCCGAGGCTTGTATAGGGATGTGTCACACCACATATTTCGATCATGCGATAGCGATACGACATGAATCGCATGCTATACGGATTAATCCATTTAGTACATGTACCAGATACCCCAAAACGGGTATTTGGCAAACAGTGCAGACCCAGATCAGACGCCTCAGAACGCGGCGTCTGATCAGAGCCTACACTGTTTGCAAAAAGTTCAGCCATTTTCCTAATGTATTTTGAAGAAAACACAGCCTGAACGCCTAAATTTTGAAATGGACTCGTACTATATATAAGGAGGAAGATTCCATTTGGTACAACAAGGGTTAATGAACAGGCCGACCAGCAATGGGGTTGGCAAATAGACCTTACAACTAAATATGTCTGATATCACAAGAAACAATAATATGTTATGTTATGTGCATGCATGAAACTGGCCCTCACAAGTAAATTTTTCAAAAACAATAATAGGACATAATCCTGACAGGGCATATCCACCGTAGCATTTAAATAGAAAGGTGTCTTACAGGAAGATTCTCGGCCCCCGCCCATTGGGGCTTGAAGAAATATATGGGCTGCATGATGTTCCACGCAGAAATGTCGAACTTTAACGGACATCCAGGTAACTGCTGTTGGTGAGAGTCAATACATAGATTTATATAGGAACTTGATAATTATTGCCCCGTAAAATAAAAACTTTTAGGAATATCTTTTTCTGTGCAAGCGGCTCGTGATTTTACATTCTTTTTCGAATATCCACATATATTTTTAATGCAATTTTATGAACAACGTTTTAGTCCTTTTTACAAATATTTGGAAGCACCCTCTAAATGTATAGAATATATAGTAAAACTACTGAATACAGCGACAAAAACTGATGATTTTATTTTCATAACGTTTCTGTAAATTGTTTTTTCTTTTCTGTGCCAGCGGGAGTAAAATTGCAAATTTATTGTGAACACATCCATGTAAATTTTGTGAAATAAAAATAAAAATTATTTGGTCCTTTTTGAAAATGAAATGCACTCCCCCCTTTTTCTATTTCCAGTTTACCTTAGCAATCAGCGGGCAGCGGCCGCACACTAGTACTGGTAAACCGCTTAGAGGATCTAAGCCTGTCCAAGAACCGCGATGCGAGGCGGACCGTCCATGCTAATAAACCCTATTGGTTTCATTGGGCGACAGGGCTTGAGATGTCATTTCATCTCAATGTTGGGTAAAAGTCCCACAAAATTGGTAGCAACGTCTTCAAAATGACCTTTACAGTGTTGACGGGGACGTTAAACCTCAAATCAAACAAACATACTGATGCTTCAAAATCGTTCCGATGTCACCTAGGTAACCATGAGGCCTTGGGAAGGTAACTATTTATTTTCTGCGTTGAACGCAGCTGATAGCAGTCATGTCCGTATAAGTCCGGTATGGCTGAATCCGACCCGCAAAGGAGTACTGTTAAACCGCTTAGAGGATCTAAGCCTGCCCAGGCAAAGCGGTGCGCACGAGTCGGACAGTCCATGCTTATAAACCCTATTGGTTTCATTGAGCGAGAGGGCTTGAGGTGTCATTTCATCTCAATATTGGGTAAAAGTCCCACAAAATTGGAAGCAACGTCTCCAAAATGACCTTTATAGTGTTGACAAGAACGTTAAACATCAAATCAAACAAATACTTTTATTAAAAAAAAATAATAATAGGACATAATCCTGACAGGGTATATAACTAGAAAGGTGTCTTACAGGAAGATTATATTGTTATAAGAGACACCTGCATTCAAAAATCGGACTGGGCAGAGTCGGCTTCAGAATCGCTGGGGCGAAAGGGTTAAAATGACTAATATAATCAATGAAAAAAAAAATGTATTCATATTTAAATAATGAATGCACTGATAGACACCGTGATCTAGATATGACAACAGTATAGGATTAACCACAAATAAAACCGCAGGTTCTTTTGAAATTACTTTGCGGTTTACCGCGAACATTATACGTAAGAAATACCCCGGGTGAATACCCGCTATGATACTTTAAAGATTTCGCAACACTCGTGACATTGTGTCCGGATCTTAATTAAATATAAGGACTTCCCTTGTAAACCTCAATTAATATCAAGAAAGATTTGTTTGGTTTGAGGTTTAACGTCTCCGTTAACACTGTAAAGGTCATTTTGGAGACGTTGCTTCCAACTTTGTGGGACTTATACACGACATTGAGATGAGATGACTTCTCAAGCCCTGTCGCCCAATGAAACCAATAGGGTTTATAAGCATGGACGGGCCGACTCGCACCGCTTTGCCTGGGCAGGCTTAGTTCCTCTAAGCGGTTTACCAGTACTCGTGTGCAAGTCAGTTTCAGCTCTGCGTGGAAGCATCACGCAGCCCATATATTTCTTCAAGCCCCGATGGGCGGGGGTCGTGTTTCCTGATCTAAATTAAATATAAGGGATTCCCTTGTAAACCTCAATTAATATAAAGAAAGCATGCATCTATGCATTAACCCATTTAGTACCGGAAACCCCAAAACGGGTACCCTGGCAAACAGTGCAGTCTCAGATCAGACGCCGCAGAACGCGGCGTCTGATCAGGGCCTACACTGTTTGCAAAAAGTTCAGCTATTTTCCCAACAGTTTTTAAAGACATCACAACCTGACAGCCCTAAATTTTGAAAAGGACTCGTGCTATATATAAGGAGGAAGATTCCATTTGGTACAAAAAGGGTTAAATACATCATGTTAATAAGTGCGTGCAATGAACACTCCTCTAATCACCACTTTATATACAGCATAGCGGTATACATTATTTTCTCTTATTTTTGCGTGCTCAAATAAATGATATTATTTTATGCAGTGGACACTCGTTATAACCGCCTCAATTAGGCTGTTCTAACGAGCACCCATTACCATAACACACCCGTGCGACATAGTGCATTTTTACATCTCCAAAATGGCTAATTTTCTGAAGAAAATCCTTGATTGTTTGCTTATAAATACTGCAAAACATAGGTTGTGGGTGCTCGTTAGAACCGCCTCAATGAGGCGGTTTTTAACGAGTACCAACAACCTATGTCTTTGAGCAAATATGAGACAAATAATGTATACCCCCGTAAACCCTAGTTTTGTCTATATAAAGTGGGGTATAAGGGGGGGGGGGGTCTTCAATTCTCGGACTTGTTCACGTGATGCAAGCCTATGTTTGTAGTATAAATTATTATCAGAAAATTACGATTTTGAAAATATGAACGAATTTACTATCATGTTATGTCACACGGTTGTGTTGTAATTTTTTTTTATTTTTTTTTTTTTTTTGTCACTACATCACAGTGAAAGGTCAACGGTTGCAAGTGGTAGACAAGTTTACGTACCTTGGGAGCACGCTGTCAAGAGTCGTGCACATTGATGGTGATTGCCAAAGCTAGAACAGCATTTGGCCGACTACGTGGTAGTGTTTGTTACCGAATTGGAATCAGGCTCCCCGTACATCAACCATAGTGCAGTTTATATTTTACTTTTGGTCCTTTGAGATCAGCGTGTATATTCTGAGAAATCAGAAATTAATTATTGGTTTAGACTCATATTCTAGACAGGTTTTTAAATATTTGGACCCCATTTTGGTTTATATCAGTCTTTGAATCGACAGCCTATTCGAAACTCGCTAAATTGCAGTATGTTTCCTCTGGCTTTCTTTGCCGGATCATTACAGGGTCACTGATGAGGCTTTATTAGCCGTTACTACGTAGTATGACCCATCTTCTTTCTTATAAATGTTTTCATTGCTCTTAAAGGAACTCATTTTTGATTTTTATTTGAAACAAAACTGAAAGTCTACAGGGCTGTGGTGCTGCGAACAGTATTGAATGCATTTGAAGCATGGACGACTTACCGACGTTGTAGTCAAAATACTGATTCACATCCATACAAGCTGTCTTAAGAAACTCTTACAGATTAAGTGGCAAGGCAGGATTCTAGATATAGAAGTAACGAAAAGGACAGGGATGCAAATAAAACACACACTCTTCTGAAACTAGCACAGTTAAGCTGGACAGTCTATGTTACCCGGATGCCTTAGGAACGATTGCCAACGAAAATTCTCAATGGAGAACCGCAAATGGGCAAACGCTCCAATGGTGGACAGAAGAAGAGATACAAGGACACCCTCAAAGCCTCCCTCGGGGAATTCAACATACCAACAGTCGTCGGAACAAATTGCACAGGACAAAGCAAAGCGGCGAGACCTCATCGGCAGGGGTACTATATAGTGAATATTAGGAAGCCGAACAAAACCTTGCACCGCGTAAAGCCAGAGCTAAGGCATCACCAAGTATTATGTTTCACAAAAAGCTTGAGTCTACGCTTAGCTCACTTTAATGTGTGCAGTACTAAAATGACAAAACTTACAATGTGTATGTTGCAATAATATGCCAGTTTATATGTAAGTGTATAACAGTTACAGATTACAAATAAGGATTTCTAAATGTTTTGTTGAATATGACATAAAAACAAAACTACCGATCTTTCACTAACAATTGGATCAGGCCTCAGATTCTATGACGGTTCAAGTAAAGGCCTACTGAGAATTAGAGCGAATTTAATTTTATGTGATGTTGGTTGGTACCTGATGCTCTGTCTCTGGTCGGGCCCATCGGAGTTTTAACTGTTGGTTTTCTTTTGATCCAGCATTTCCGTGGTGTCTTGCTGTCAAGTCCTCAACGTTGTTGCCATCTCTGTGTGCTTTTTTGTGTTCTCGGAGATGTTGCGCTGGTGGGTTGGGAGGCCTTCATGCGGACTGAACAAATTATTTGCCTAAATCGCGACGGAAGTCAGGGCGAGGATTGCGGCCGCGAAAATCGATTAAGCCCCCCCCCTCCCCCCATCCCCGTTGGAGTTCGTTTGAGTGTGCGTATCGCAAACATTTTTTATGTTTTGGATAACCAATCGACCATTTTGTGGTAAATGGACTGTCCTGGCTTTCCGCTTCCATTAGGGTCTAGTAATTTCATGTTTGTGTTTCTTTCCCTTTGGTGTCTCTGATGGTAGCTGTGGGTTAATTTATCGATTTCTGATCATTGTCTTCACTTCTATTTTGCAATGCATGTCTACATTTACAGTTTCTTTCATTTAGCATTTATTACAAATTCTAGGTTAACCTTATGAATGAAAAATAATATCTTCAGAGCAGTAAGAACTAGATGTATGAAAACCTAGATGAGGGAACAGCATGTAAACCACGAATGAGCAATCATGCATGTACAGGTGATATTTTTTTTTACTTTCTCATTATACTGTCATACTCCCTCGCGGACATTCTAGGCAGGTGACCATTATATACATACACTCCAGTTTGCATGATGAAAGCCAGCACAATAACCATACAATTGCGGTTGGGATCTGTTACCTGCACAGGGGATTACTCTGTCTGTACTGCACAGGGGGCCTCCAGATAACGTCCTGATCCGAAAGACGGTGCACTTTGTGGCATACATCCCTGCAAATGATGCCAATGAGTATGTTCGGATACCACAATTTTATTACCGCTGCCGGGAATCGAACCGGGGGCCTTTGCACTAGCCACTGAGCTGCAACGCTCCGTTCCGGGCAGCGTTTCGGTAGTTATCGGATATTAATACGCAAGGGAGTGTTGTAGTGTAACCAGCGTTTGGATGTCCTCGGGTAATCAGATGGAAAATAGTCCTGTCTACGAAAAGTGAAACCAGTCAATAGAAAACCAGTCACAATGACCTTTTATTAACTGCTTCCGTAGCAAAAGCTATTCTTAAGATAGTCTACAACAGACAATTGGTTTCACCAGCCATCTTAGAACACAAAACAGCAACATGCGATTGGTCATTGTCAATAATGACAGACGAACTAATATGAAATAAAGGCACTGCCTTTTGAGCAAACACACTCGTTCACACCTTATCTATCTTCATATACTGAGTCGGTCATATCTGGCTAAACAAAAACGGGGGTTGGGTGGGGTGTCGTTTGATGAGTCTTTATAACTATTTACAATCTGATTAGCAGATGTATACTAAAACGCGTACCTCTGAGTCCCAATCTATACTGTACGGTCTTTGAACTCCTCTGCAGTCTTGGCATCTACCACAGACGAGGGAATACTGTTCCACTGAGGAATAGTTCGGGGGGGGGGATACTTTAGGGCGTCCCTATAGGCCTGGTACCTAAGGTATTGTGTGTTATTTACTTTTGATGCCCTTGTTTGAGTTATAACTGTTACAGGGGTCGAGTATTTATCTTTATAGAGAGACACTTTATCATAGTGTATCTTAGGGAGGACTTTGGTATAGTTAATATTAGTGTAGAACACAAAAATACAAGTAGTACTAGCGTGGTAGCTCAGTGGTTAGTGCACCTGCCTCTGATGCTAAAGACTCCCGGTTCGATTCCAGGCAGTGACAATTAATAACGTTTGGTATTCGAACATGTTCCATTGGCATCATTTGTAGGGATGAATGCCACAAAGTGCACCGTCCTTCAGCTCGGGGCGTTAACTGGAGACTCTTTGAGCAGAAAGAATCATCCCCTCTGCAGGCTAGACTTTCGGATGAGTCTTTAAACCGAGGTCCCGTCTCCGTATGATCTTAGCTGTTGGTGGGACGTAAAACTCAAACACTCACTCAATCCCCTCTGCAGGTTAAAGCTCATTACCGTAATATGACCAAAGTCCAAGATTTTGCAGCAGGAATGATGGCCAACAGATAGACACCATCGCTCTTGACTTTAACACTTTAACGTGTTTGATAAAGTGCCACATGAATGGTTTGAGCACTGTCAAGCTCATACAGTAAAATTCCTATTTAAGACCACCTTTTGGACTCTTCAAAAGTGGTCCTTAAGACCACGTTTGAACAGACTGTCCTATGTTTGGCTGGGTCTTTCTTAATGAGACCAACTTCTTAGATCTAGTACTAAACTATTTAATTGATATATAATATATAGAATAACAAAGCTACTTTAATACGGCTTTCATTTTTAGTACTAAACCATTCCAGCTCTAGATACAGACTGCTAGTTCTAAGTGGGCGAGAACTTTATAATATATCATTTGATAATAAGGGTGTGTATTTTCTGGTGAGATATACCTAATTGAAACAGATGTCTTTTATCATTACAACCCCCTTTCTAAGATGATTGTAAACAGTCAGTGATATTATCTTAGAATTGAATCATAAAAATTTCTTCAAGCATGCTTATCAAGATAAGGCATTGTTTTAGTTTCTGATACATGGAAATAATAATCCCTAATCTTATGAATGAAATTCCAGCTTGAGAATAACCTTCAGTTTAAGAAAAACTGTATTTCTATACTGCACATAATTGTTTAGGCATCATGAGAGAATGGTGAAAACAGTGTATTCTTTATGAAGCATTTTAGCACTTAACGCGACTAGTTCCTTCAAGCTTATGTGAATGTAATCCTTATGTGAATACATGTTAAAACACACATTTTAAACAAAGAATATGCAAACATTGTATCTATTCTATAAGCAAGCTATATACAGTTGTCCCGGGTTTGTATGTCTTATGTGACATAGTCCTTGAATCGCGCTGGTATTCGTACGACTCTCCCAGATCGAGTTACATAAGGCTTTATCTCCTGCGTATCTCCCTGGCGTTCGTCCGATTGTCTGCTATCATCGATGTGCTCTGTCCTTTGGTCAATGTCGTCGTAATCCGTATCGAAATCAATCTTATTTTCATTTGTTTTCATGAGATGTTTCCGATTTCTCCTATACTGTCCCCTCTTTGTTTGAACATGATACGATCGTGGTGTAGGTGCATTTCGAACAACTACCCCTGGTTCCCAACGCTTTTCGTTTTGTACACGAATAGTATCTCCTGGATGTAACTGAGATAAGTTTTTGCTACTTTTGTCATAGAAGTATTTCTGTTTTTCTTGTTTCTTGGTAAGTCTATCATAAACAGTTTTCTGGCTGATAACTTTTGGTTTTAGTTGTTTCTGTGTTACCGGTAGTTTTGATCTTAGTCTGCGATTCATGAGTAGTTGCGCAGGTGATCCAAGATTGTCAATGGGAGTATTACGGTAATTGAGAATACTCAAATATGGATCTTTGTTTTCAGCTTTCGACTTATCTAGAATCCCTTTCACGATTTTCACATAGATTTCGGCCTGTCCATTAGAATTACTCATATATGGAGACGAGGTCACATGTTTGAATCCCCAGTCTTTAGCAAAGTTTTGGAATTCTACTGAAGTGTAACATGGCCCATTGTCTGACCTTACCTCAATTGCTATACCATGACGAGCAAATATGGATTTCATGTGATTGATTACAGTGGAAGATTTCATGTTTTCTAGCCTTGCAACTTCAAAAAATCTTGACATGTAGTCAACAACTAGAACGTAATTATTCCCATTCCAGGTGAAAAGATCCGTTCCAACCACTTGCCATGGCAACTCTGAAATTGTTGATGGAATCATGGGTTCCTTCTGATTCGAACTTCTATGTTCATTGCATATTCCACATTTTGAAATGAAGTCCCGTATTTCAGCGTTCATTCCTACCCAAAACATGATGTCTTTGGCTAGGTTGCACGTTTTCTCTATTCCGAAGTGTGACTCGTGCAAAATCAACAACATTTCTTTCCTTAACTCGCGTGGAATTACAATCTGAGTTCCTTTCAGAATCAAGCCATCATATTCTGACAGTTCCTGTCTATGATTCCAATATTCCCTGCCTTTAAAAGGTACATTTTTCCTGTGATCAGGCCAACCTTCTTTGATCATTTTATTGACAGTTGTCAAAGTATTGTCATTTTTTGTAGCAATTCTGATTTGTTTCAATTTCTCATCAGAATATGGTAAATTGCTTACCACTAAATGCACATGACATTTCAATGCTTCTTCGAGTTCTTTATCGACTGTTTCATTGATATATGCCCTTGAAAGCATGTCTGGCACGTGCATTTCTGATCCGGGTTTGTACCTGACCGTATAATTGTACTTCTGTAAGCGTAGAAGCATCCTTTGAAGTCTCGGAGGACTACTGGCTAACGGTTTTTTGACAATCGACTCGATCGGCTTATGATCACATTCGACTGATATTTCTTTCCCGTATGTATATTGATGGAAACGTTCCATTCCAAAGAGTACGGCGAGTAGCTCTTTCTCAATCTGCGCATATCTGGTCTCTGCATCTGTCATTGACCTCGATGCATATGCAACTGGTTTGTTATCTTGTAACAAAACTGCTCCTAGTCCTGACTTACTTGCGTCACAACTTATTGTCACCGGTTTAGTGACGTCAAAATACTTCAGAACTGGATCACTGGTCAAAATGTCCTTGACTTTCTTGAACGCAATTTCTTGTTCTGAATTCCATTCAAATTCTACATCCTGCCTCAGCAATATTCTGATTGGTTCAGTTACCTGTGACATATCTGGCACAAATTTGGCTAAATAATTGACAGTACCCAAAAGTCGCATGACTCCTTTTTTGTCCGTTGGTGCAGGCATCTCAATGATAGCCTTAATTTTGCTTCCGTCAGGTTTTACACCTTCCGGTGTTAACACATGTCCAATATAGGTTACTGAACTTGCACCTATGATACATTTGTCCTTATTCAATGTCAATCCAATGTCTTCGCAACGTTTCAGGGCTAGTTTTAAGCGTTGATCATGTTCTTCTTTTGATCTGCCCCATATCAAAATGTCATCAATGTCAGTTTCTACTCCTTCGAGGTCTTCAAATAACTGTGATATCCTTTTTTGATACACTTCCTGGGCGCTCTTTATTCCAAACGGTGTCCTTAAATAGCAATATCTTCCATATGGGGTATTGAATGTAGTTAGTAACTGGCTGTCGGAATCCAATTTTAACTGCCAATACGAATTGTTTCCGTCCAGTTTTGAAAATACGTTCGCTCCAGACATTCTGCTAGTTATTTCCTCTATCGTGGGTAACTGAAAATGTTCCCGTTTTATAGCAGCGTTCAGATTTCTCGGATCGAGACAAATTCTTAATTTTTTGTTAGGTTTTTCCACTATAACCATAGAATTTACCCAGTCCGTAGGCTCATCCACTGGCCTGATTACGCCATCCTTTACCATGTCTTGCAGAGCTTTTTTCACCCTTTTACGTAATGCAACAGGTATTTTCCTGGGCGGGTTGACCACTGGTGTGACTGTAGAATCGATCATTATTTTGTAGGGTTTCTCTAGACAACCTAAACCAAAGAATACTTTAGGATGTTCTCGTATTAGTTTATCTAGTCCATTGGTATTGACTGCTAATACCACATTAATTAGTCCAAGGTCCTGTGATGCTTTAAAGCCCAGTAAAGACGTTTGTCTTGAATCTGTAACGTAGAACTCCAGCTCGTGTCCCATGCAGTTTAGTGTAGTTTTTCCAAGAACTTTGAGACGATCTCCCGTATAACTGGTGAGACGCGACGTTGACTTTTCCAACACACAATGTGGTGCCTTAACTTTTCTGAACACTCTATCCGCTATGATATTGCACTGCGATCCTGTATCGATTTTAAATTTCACTTGCATTCCATTTACATCCATCGTAACGAAATACTCATTATCACTTATTTCCGTTTTCTTTTGACAC
This sequence comes from Lucinisca nassula, assembly GCA_963580285.1. Taxonomy (NCBI): domain Eukaryota; kingdom Metazoa; phylum Mollusca; class Bivalvia; order Lucinida; family Lucinidae; genus Lucinisca; species Lucinisca nassula. Next base: position 110,591,547 of record OY757024.1, read on the forward strand.
TTTTCATTTATAGATCCAACAAAAAGATTTTCTGAATCACTTTCCGACGAATTTTCCTCCAAATTATGCACATTTTTCTTTAATTTAGACTTACAAAATTTAGCAAAATGATGAGGCCTTTGACACTTATGACATAATTTTCCATAAGCCGGGCACTTTCTTCTTTCATGCATAATTCCGCATTTGCCACATTGGAATTTTTTATCCGAATATTCTTTGGGTCTTGCACCTCCTACGACTCCTTTTGACTTCCGTTTACTTTTCACGTAGTGCACAGCATTTTCATGATCCTCGTTCATTTTTTGGATCTGCCTTTTTGATTCCTCATCCGCTCTACATATTGAAATCGCCTTCTCTAAAGTCAGTTTATCTTCTCGCAACAATCTTTCTTTGACTTTTTCTGAGCTTGTGCCACAAACAATTCTGTCCCTGATTAAATCATTTTTGATGTCGCCAAATTCACATTCGCGTGCAATATTTTTCAAATCCGTTACAAACTGATCTATGAGTTCTGTACTGCCTTGTGTCCTGGTGTTAAATTTGTGTCTCTCCATTGTGATATTCTTTTTTGGAATACAATAGGTCTCAAACTTGTCAAGAAGTGGAGCTAATTTGTCCCTTTCTGCCTCTTGTAACACAAATGTATTGTAAATTTCCCGACCGTCTTTGCCAATAATATACAGCAATGCTTTGCACTGTTCTTTTTCATTTTTATCCGACATTACAACGTCTAAATACAGCTGCACAGTTTGTTTCCACATTTTCCATCTTTCTGCAATATTTCCAGAAGTGGAAAAGTCCATTTCCGCAGGCTGGTGTAACTTATCCATTTCTCACAAAATTTACTTCTTTTATGGTAAATATGAAATTGTGAAATATAAGTCACTGTAAAAATAATCCAGTCTACAGTACTTCTGACACCATGTCCTATGTTTGGCTGGGTCTTTCTTAATGAGACCAACTTCTTAGATCTAGTACTAAACTATTTAATTGATATATAATATATAGAATAACAAAGCTACTTTAATACGGCTTTCATTTTTAGTACTAAACCATTCCAGCTCTAGATACAGACTGCTAGTTCTAAGTGGGCGAGAACTTTATAATATATCATTTGATAATAAGGGTGTGTATTTTCTGGTGAGATATACCTAATTGAAACAGATGTCTTTTATCATTACACAGACCCAACGGTGCTCTCTCACCAGAGGAGACTGTATGCAGAAAATACAAAGAAAGAATAACTGTAGCTTACTAAATAGGCTTTTTAAAGCAGAATAAGAATTAATTGTATATGGTCTCAATATCTGAATTTTACTGTATAAACCACTACAGGGCTAACCAGAACTGGTCACAGGCCTGATTACCACGATTGCCCCAGCTGTATCCGGTGTCCATCAAGGTGCCATGCTCAGACCTTTGTTGTTCTGCCCATGCATAAATGACCTGTCGCAGAAAGTTAGCACTGGAGTTCACCTCTTTGCTAATGACAGCCTTTTATATCACGGGATCCCAAGCATGACTGCTACTGCACACTTCAGAGGAATCTTGACAGACTACAGCAATGCCTATAATGAAATACGGACTGGCAAAAGTCTTCTCAATCGAACCAAATGTGCGACAGTCGGGATAACAAAATGGGGAATATACGTGAAGGCAATGATCAAGAAACCTGGTCGAAGATTTCGAGCAACTTACAAGATACACAGCCATGCACTGTCAATCTTAAAGACTTTAAAGTACCTGGGCATCATTTATTTCAGACACGTCATGGGAATCCATTTTGATGCACCTGTAAAAAGGCAAACAGCAGCCTGGGGTTTCTTTGGAAGGGAGATAACCATCTAGTCTGAAGATGTTAAAGCATGATGGTAGAGACCATGATTATACTTATCCTGAATTATGCCCATCAGTATGGGGCCCACGTATAGTATCCGTTAGCTCGAGACGTTGCAACGGCGAGCAGCTTGGTTTGTCAGAGATGACTACCACGTACACAACTAGCATTACCTACCAAGTGATACAGCTCTCTAGCCGGCAAACTCACCAGCATTTACATCAAGTTGTCAATGCTGGGCATGATCTTGATGTATCTCTGGGCTAAGTGGACATCCATGCTTGCTGATTCTCCAACCCGGCGAACAGTAGGGGATACTCCCCGGAGTATATGGACCGACATCTTCTGTCAACTCTCCTTCATCGGCACGGGCATCAGACTTAAAGGCCAACTTTCACAGAATATTGTCACTTTTGGATCCTTGAGGGCTTCAAAAGGGATCTGCCCTGAACTACAGTAAAACTGTTCTAAAGGTTTTTGATATGTTCTGTTGTGAGGCAAAGGTGACGGGATATTGACTTACAGTTGGGCAAGGCCTGCTGTCCTTGCAGCAGGTAGGGGTAGAGGGGGAGCGTTGTTACTTCTCCTGTTTGTACACTTTTATTCATTTTCCGCTTTCTCCCTCGTCCCCCACCCCTCTTCTCCTCTACTACCTCTTCTATCTCTTTAGTCCCTTTCTCTCGGAGACGACCCAAAATGACCCACCAGGGTTGACGTGTCATTAAACCCAAAGCTATTGTTTGAGCTTCACCGCCGCTATGCACATAACCTTAGTATGATGATGTTCCAGTGTTCGTCCTGTCTGCACTTCATTGGAAGAAAATTAGATAGGGTGACTCAGTAAGTTTGTAGCATGGACACTAAAGTATCCTGAAGCACTAGCGTTATGCTATGGATTTGGGGCTCATCATCATTTTGTAAATTTTGGGAAGATAGAAATCCACAGGTAGCCAGCTAGCTCATTATGTCTATTGCTATTCCCAGGGCTTTATTCTACACCCCTGAGTGTTTGTGAAAAGTTTTAATTGCTTGTCCAGACGAGAAGCGCTTACCTCCCAACCTAGAAGCTCCGATAAATGCTTCTGTAAATGCTCCGGTAACTCGTGGGACCAATCGCGGTGCTGGATTTTTACGGCTAACCTATTCGGTTCAGTGCGGTACGTTTCATTTCATATAAATGCGTGACGTCGTTTCCCGCGACCAAACTTCAGCGTTTGATGCAACGGTCTCTCGAAGATAGAAATCCGCTGGTAGCCAAATATTACTATTCCCAGGGCTTTATTTTATACCCTGTAACTCGTTGGTCCAAGCGTGGTGCTTGGTTTTAACCGGCTTACATTTTCGGCTCAAGTTCATTTAAACGCGCGACGTAGTTTCGAAACTTTCCCGCGGTCAAACTTCAGCTTTTGATGTAACGGTCTTCGAAAAGTGCTTTTTAAAATTAGTTCGTTTCTTTTTGAGTTTCTTTTGTAATGGGGCTTGACTCCTTTTGGTTTTGAGAAGCAATCTTTGGATATAAATACAATTCTCATGAACTCTGTAAAGATGGCGGATTATCTCGAGAAATTGAACGAGATTCCAGGCGAGATTTGGGTGCCTAAGTGTGTTGTTCCAGCCTCTCTACAGTAAAGCAAATACTTCGTGTGTTTGCTATTAGTGTACGGACTTGCTAACGTCACGGCTTCGACCCGCATTGAAGACTCCTAGCTCATCAATGAGTCCTGATATCTCTAAACACTTAACACATTTGGTACCGGAAACTCCAAAACGTGTACCCTGGCAAACTGTGCAGGCCCAGATCAAGGCCTACACTGTTGCAAACAATTAAGCTAATTTCCATATAGATTTTGAAGAAAACACAAACTGACACCCCTTGATTTTGGAATGGACTCATGCTATATATATGGATGAAGATTCCATTTGGTACAACAAGGAATAGCTGTGTTTCTACTAACATGCTGAAAGAAAATTTGGTCTGAAGGTGGGGGAAAATTATTTTATTATTTTATTTTTCCCCCGAGGAAAACAGGGTCGGGCATGTTTTTCGTGTGTTTTTGATTTTGTACACGTTTTTGTTAATAAAATTGTACTGTTGAGACTTGCACTGTATATCATAATTCATTATAGATGCTCAAAAAAGTCAGCTCTGTATTTTGGAAGGTACTAAATACCAAAAACTACAAAAATGTACTTAAAATGCGAAATTACTATAGGAAAATGAAAAGACGACATTGGGTAGGTTCGGAAACTGAAAATGTTAGGATCGGTGTTTTAATTCGCTGTTGGTTTGTTTTGGCGGTAGGGCTTGAGAGGTCATTTCATCTCAGTGTCGGGTAAAAGTCCCACAATATTGGAAGCAACGTATTCAAAATGACGTAATTAGTGTTGACGGGGACGTAAAAATGATGTGACGTTACATACAATTCATGACGTTGCACCGACGTCAATGTGACATCACAAGTACGTCAAGTGCCGACTGGGCTTGATGATGCGAGTCTTTGCTGCTCTCAGATGTCTTCTTGTAGCTTCTATCTAAGAAAAATAGATCACTAATCACTACCGAGTAAAATACTCAATATGGGCAAATTATAACACTAACCTCAACAAGAATGATAAACAAAAAAAAAAACAACAAAAAAAAAAAAAAAAAACGACGAAATGACATCGGTTCTACATTTCGCCTACTATATTTCATTTTCTTGTTTCACTTTCGGTTTAATCCATACATGACAATGGAATATTCTTTTTAATGAACTTTTGAGTGATTCATATCTAATTATAAAGGTGTCAGGTTACTTTTTTTGCTGTTAAGTTATACACAAATGTACTATTTTTATGCAAACTGTGTAGACTCGGATCAGACGCCGCGTTCTGCGGCGTCTGATCTGGGTCTACACTGTATGCCAATGTCCCATAAAAGGGCGTGGGGTTAATACATAACGGTTGGGGGTCTCCATAAGAATATATTATTTTTACATCTGAGTCCCATCACAAGAAGATATGTCTTCGTGATGACCGGGGACCAGTTGTTCAAAACTAACGGTGTCGTTAGCTAACGTATCGTTAAAACTTTGATCATTAATTCTAGCAAATATACTTATATTTTTGCTGTAAAAATTTGAATAGCTAAAGGTACTTTCATTTGTTTTTCAGAAGAAACAAATTTTAGATATTGTACTTGCTAGAATAGTTACCAATAACGGGCTTGTTAAGCAAACAGCTGGAGCCTTCAGTAAGGCACATACCAACCTGGTCAGCTAAACAGTTTTAGGTACAGAAACAAACCCAGCAGGCACACGTCGCTAGGGCAACGTGAAATCAACGTCGGTGCATCGTCACGACGTTGCACCGACCGAGATATGACGTTGCGTAAACATTATGCCGTTTCACTGGCATAGATGTGACGTCAAAAATACATCATGTGCCTGCTGGGAAGAGATATTGTTATATCCTCGAAGCGAATTCGTGAAATCAACGTCGGTGCAACGTCACGACGTTGCGCTGACGTAGATGTGACGTTGCGTAAACGTTATGCCGTTTCACTGGCGTAGATGTGGCGTCACAAATACGTCATGTGCCTGCTGGGAAGAGATATTGTTCTATCCTCGAAGCGAATACAAAGATACTGATCAAACTGCGCCGATACACAGGCTGATCTGCACCTTTGTTGTTGGGAAAGATCAATTCTAACACAGCGCGCCTATATAGGCAATGGAAACTAACTATGTTTTTTCTACAACAAATCATAGCAAGGAAGAGCGTGACGAGTGACGTCATTAAAAACTGCAAATTTATGACGTCAATGGTCGATTTCCTTGACGTTAGACGGTGTAACGTCATTTTCACGCATCGAAAACGTTAGAAAAGAATACAAATGCATGTGTTTCAGCCGATAATTTTAGCGGGATTTCTTCTAACAATTGCGAAAAGTTGTGAGATTTTGAAGGAAACAACAGCATTATTGCCGATTTTCAGCCAGTTAGAATCGAATTAGAGCTGATCTATTTCTTAAACAAACAAACACACACACAAACAGGCTCAATATGTTACCTCGGTTATACAAAAGTTTAAAAACGCTTAAAAGATTGTATACTGCAGTAAATGTTGATATGATAGTACACATATCTGTGCTTTCTGATATCGAACTTATATATGTGTGTAGTAAGTACGCCCTGAGATACCGGAAGTTTGTTCCGGGTAGACCATGTTATACAGACTGATTACTGCACGCGTCTGAAGGCATTTTCGGCTTGGTCATTCGGTTTCTTCCAGTTTTGGACATATAAATCAATGGTAAGCGATTTCAAATTATTATACCCAGTTTCTGTTTAAACTTTTCAGTTTTTATCCTTTATACATGCACAACTAAACTTGTATTAAAGCAGCACCTACATGTATATACAAGGGTTTTGTTTGTTCAGTTTGAAGTTCAACGGCCAAGTCAACACCGTTTAGATAATGTCGTGTCAGTCAGTTGCATAACCCCACATTTCCTATACGAGGTTAACCAGAATAGTCACATTCATTCGCCAGAAACTGACAACTCCCTTCTTGAATCAGCGGAAGAAAAGAGAATGACCGTATAAAGATTCAATGATCAAATAACCCTTAAGCCCTGCTTTGATATAGTAAAACCGGCGTTTACAGGGGTAAACTTTTTTTTTTCTTATTTTTGCTAAAAACATAGATTGTGGGTAGTCGTTAGAACTGCCTCGCGGAGGCGGTAAGCGGAGGGAGTTCTGACGAGTTCCCGTATTAATGGTTTGAGCAGAAATATGAAAAAGTTCAGAATTTTATATCTGTCAATTTTCATATTTTGGAGGTGTAATTTTAAATATATACTCAGTCAAAAAGTTCCTATACGTAAAATTGCTTCTGTTACTATAGCTACTACAGATAAAAACTATACAAAGTTTGTTATGTTTTGATATGAGGACTCATTTTTCCGTGCAAAAGCACCATTCGTTTTTGTTTTCGTAAACACATCATCGTTGACTATTGCTTTAAACACTCAAGGGGTCACTATGTCATCTTCGCAGAGAAAGTCATTAAAACATGCTATGATTTAACATCACAAAATTTCCCTGTACCCTACATTTCTAAAATTTGATACATGTTACATTTCTTTAGATACCATTTGCGTCTTTTCACAAAAGATTTGGAACTTTAGTTGCATCAGCTACGAGAAACAGGCTATCATATTGACCTCCAATTCTTAGAAGCTGTGTGCAAATGCTGCTTTCAATGGGAACTCCATAGAAAATCGCAATCGATAGTGCTACATGCTACATGGATTTTCTGTATTTTTTCACCATCATGATGAACAGCAATGGTGGACACAAAGCGTTTTTTTTTAAAAAAAAATGGCAAAAATTGATTGACAGAAAAAAAAATTACAGCAGTTCGAAAATTGCTACATTTTTAATTGCAAGGGAGATAATTTGAGAATTTCACAAATTAAAACCTCGCTTATAATGCGAGATCATCAGATAATGTAAAAGTAAAGTGTTATCCGATGTTCAGAGAATATTGCCTTCCATCGTAGACAAAAAGAGCTTTCTGCGCATGCGCAATGTCCATTTTCTACCAAAATCTTTCTAGGCACATATTGCAAGACAACTCTGGAGCAGAAAAGTATGGACAAATACAAGTTTGAGCATTCTCTAGCTAAACGTCCGAATTAAATATCTACAGTCAAATTTACAGTAGCTGCAATATATCTAGTGAGTTTCACCCGAAAGTTGGTATAGTTACTTTTTTGACTATGTATCTTTGAAAAGGTATGTTTTCGTAATGATTTCCTGTCTCATGGTTATTTTTTTGTTTGATTTGAGGTTTAACGTTCCCGTCAACACTGCATTACGATAACACATCCGTGCGTCATAAATGCATTTTTTACGTCTCCAAAACGGTCAATTTTCTGATGAAAATTTGTGATATTATTCTTATTCGTACTCAAAATATAGATTGTGGGTACTCGTTAGAACCGCCTCATTGAGGCGGTTCTAACGAGTACCCACAACCTATGTCTATGAGCAGAAATAAGTAAAATAATGTACACACCCTAAACCCCAGTTTTCTCTATATAAAGTGGGGTGTAATGGGGTGTTTATTTCACGGACTTGTTAACGGGATGGTATAGGTCATTTTGGAGACGTAGCTTCCAATTTTGTGTGACTTTAACCCGACATTCAGATGAAACGAAATCTCAAGCCCTGTCGTCCAATGAAACCAATAGGGTTAGAAACATGGACGGCCCGACCCACACCGCTTTGCCTGGACAGGCTTAGACCCTCTAGGCGGTTTACCAGTACTCGTGTGCGGTCGGTTTCAGCTCTGCGTGGAAGCATCATGCTGCCCATCTATTTCTTCAAGCCCCGATGGGCAGGGCCGTGTCTCATGCCCAAGCAAAAATGCATTTGTATAATTCACCATTATTGTCTTAAATGGTTTAAGGGGTCAAAATTATAAAGGCGTGTTCTCCTGATGGTTTATTTTCAGAGGTGCAGGGAAATTCTGTCTCATTACGACAACACGCCCATACAAATGCATTGTAAACTTAAACACCGACAAAACGAAAGTTTTAAGAAGAAAAATTGGGATATTTTTCTTATTTCTGCTCTAAATAGAGATTGTGGGTACTAATTAGAACCGACTCATCGAAGCGGTTCCAACGAGTATCCACAATAAATATTTTAGATCAGAAATAAGAAAAATACGGTTTACCCCTATAAACCTCAGTTTTACCATATAAAATCACCGTTGTCTCACCTCTGTGGTTCTTTGATTTTTTGTGTTCACGGAGATGTTGCAATGATGAGTTAGGAGGCCTTCATGCGGACTGAACAAATTATTTGTCTAAATCGCGACGGAAGTAAGGGCGAGGATTGTGGCCACGTAAAATCGATTTAAGCCCCCCAGTGGAAATCATTCCACTGACCGTTCCAAGGCGGTTCTTCTGTGGCGGTTTATTTATGGTGTTGTTTGTTACTTACTGTGTGTATCACTTGTGTCTTTTTTATTTTGGATGGCCATATGGCCATTTTGCGGGAAAGTAACTGTCCTTATGGCCTTCCCTTGTTTAGGTTTCCATTATGGTCTGGTCGCTTAATGTTTGTGTTTCTTTCCCTTTGATGTCTTTGATGGATGCAGGAAGTTAATTGTATCGATTCCTGATCTTTGTTTTACTTCTACTTTTCAAGGGGGTCAAATTATATAGGCGTGTTTGATCACACGCGGCTTTCAAAATGGGTTAACTATATTTTTTATCTATTGTTTATCAAGAGACCCAAAGTTACTAAGCATAGAGTCTTCAGTGCTAAAGTCAACGTGACTTTGACTGATTTGTAGGAAACCCCGGTAAAATATTTATAGACAGTAACAGCGTTAATTTTATCGTTGTGAAATCAGACTTTTGCATAATACGGTTGAAATGGCTGATTTGAGGTTTAACGTCCCCGTCAACACTGTAAAGGTCATTTTGGAGACGCTGCTTCCAATTTTGTGGGACTTTTACCCGACATTGAGATGAAATGACATTTCAAGCCCTGTCGCCGAATGAAACCAATAGGGTTTATTAGCATTGACGGTCCGCCTCGCACCGCGGTTCCTGGACAGGCTTAGATCCTCTAAGCGGTTAACCAGTACTAGTGTGCCGCCGGATTCAGCTCTGCGTGGAAGCATCATGCAGCTCATATATTTCTTTAAGCCCCTATGGGCGGGGGCGTCCATAATACGGTTGAATGAAAGCATTGGTTGAGCTTGGCAAACCGTGTAGACTCAGATCAGATGCCACAGTTTTCTTTGTATGATTTTAGTTTCAAATTCCTCGTCAACACTATTTTAGTCATTTTGGGGACGCTTCAAAGTTCGTCGGACTTTTACCGGCATTGCGATGAAATAACATCCCAAGCCCTGCCGCAGAAAGGAACCAATAGGGTTTATACACATGGACGGTCTTTGCCTGTGCAGGGTTAAACCTTCTAAACGTGGCATCAGTAGTCTTGTGCAGTCAGTTTCAGCTCTGCTTGGAAGCACCATGCAGCCCAATCTATTGTTCCAAGCCCCGTCGGGCGGGGGCCCCAGTTCATGATCTACACTGTTTGCTTAATGTACTAGAATTTCACGGAGCGTCTGACCAGAGCCTTCACTTGATGCTTAAAAATACTTGAACTAAAGAACTATTTCTCCAGCCCACACTCAGAGACAATCGATCTACCAGTACTCAAAGTGCTTTGATTTCTCCTGTAAATTCGCTGAGAATGATGAATGTTCGAGTGTGTTTGTCCCACATGAGGGTGTCTTAGTTTGGGTTTTATGGCTTGTTCGAGATTGTTTCACTAATGTCGAGCTGATCTTAAGTCAAAGTTGGTTGAAAACAGGTACCCTGAGAAAATACCCTGACCTATTTGTTATGATATAAAACGTAACGAATTGTGAAATGCACTTTAACTGATAAATGCAAATGCAAAGTTATATAAAATGATATATCACACATGTCAAGGTATGAAGTCGCTTCCTTGAAAAAGAAGACTTTTCTTCGAAATCGTATTGAGCGAAGGCAAGGTTTGTATTGCACCATTTGTAGGGGAAACCCCAAATCGTGACTCTAGCACGAAAACAAGTTGTAAATTTTATCACAGGAAAAAGGAAAATTTTAAGATGAAAAATTATGATATTGTTCTTATTTCTGCTTAAAATATACATTGTGGGTACACGTTGGAACCGCCTCATAGAGGCGGTTCTAACGAGTACCAACAATCTATATTTTAAAGTAGAAATAAGAAAAATAAGGTTTAACCCTGCAAACCCCAGTTTTACTATATAAAAGGGGGGGGGGGAAGCAACGTTTCCAAAATGACCTATACAGTGTTGACGGGGACGTTAAACCTCAAATCCAACAACATATATAAAAGGGGGTTCAAGGGGGTCGTATTTTCGTGATGATGTTGCGTTCTGCGGCGCATGCTCAGTGCTGTTCACGAAAATTCTAAATAATCTTGTTCTGTGTGAAAATAACTTAGCCTGACACCAAAGGACTAGGTTTTGAAATGAGCTGCAATAGATGTATACCACATAGCCCCCGCCCATAGGGGCTTGAAGAAATATATTGGCTGCATGATGCTTCCACGCAGAGCTGAATTAGGCCCGCACACTAGTACTGGTAAACCGCTTAGAGGATCTAAGCCTGTCCAGGAACCGCGGTGCGAGGCGGACCGTCCATGCTAATAAACCCTATTGGTTTCATTGGGCGACAGGGCTTGAGATGTCATTTCATCTCAATGTCGGGTAAAAGTCCCACAAAATTGGAAGCAACGTCTCCCAAATGACCTTTACAGTGTTGACGGGGACGTTAAACCTCAAATCAAACAAAAAACACGTACACCACAACCTCTTTATAACACTATTCATTGGATCCAAAGCAGAAACCTTGTTAGTTAAACAACCGTGTTATATCCAAACAAAAATGTATAGAATATATAGAAAAATGACCATTTATGGTCATTTTTCTATATAATCTATACATTTTGGGTTCCATCTTAAAACCTTGTTATATACAAAACCGTGTTATAATTAACAATGTTATAGTGGGATAATGGTGTATTTACAAGGAGGAAGAGCTATTCCGAACAAAACGGGTATTATTAATATGTGCCCATCGCGTGCCCCACCACAAAAATACAACCACCCAAAGTAGGGGTAACATTGAGAGGAGCTCCATGTCATGTCCGAGCCAAAGCACACCACACTTTCAACACGTGTAACAGGGACGTTGCAAGAGGAAAATTATTATTATTATTTTTTTATTAGTTTAGCACAATACAGAAAATCTAGAAACAGCGCTCTCTGGGTGCATATTTTCATCTTTAACCATTGCCGCTGTGCATAGGAGAAAATTGTGTCAAGTTGCATGATTGGTGCAGAACACAATTCCATTGTTGCTAAATCAATTTTGTTCGTCGTCTTCTTCTTCTTCTTCTTCTTCTTCTTCTTCTTACTCTTCTTCTCCTTCTTCTCTTTTTCATCTGCTTCCTTTGTTATTCTTTTTCGTCTTCTCCTTTTTCTCTTTTTCTTCTTCTTCGTTTTATTTACTTTCTAAGTTTTACAAAAAGATCCTATAAATGATACAAACCGTGACCAGACGTCACATTATAAGGCGTCTTATCTGGATGTATGCTGATTTTGTGGTGCTAGGTATATATGGGTTTAGGAAATCAATCATTTCTTTTAGAAATGGAAGTGATTTCCCTTGGATGTGACTTGATCCATCGCCCCACGCCCATCGGGGCTTAAATAAAATTATGGGCTACATGATGCTTCCACGCAGAGCTGAAACCGACCGTACAGGAGTAATGGTAAACCGCTTAGAGGGTCTAAGCCTGCCAAGGCAAAGCGGTGCGAGTTGGAGCGCCCAAGCTTATAGACCTTATCGGTTTTATTGTGCGGCAGGTCTTGAGATGTCATTTCATCTTAGTGTCGGGTAAAAGTAAAAGTTGGAAGCAACGTCTTCATAATGACGTTTATAGTGTTGATGGGGACGTTAAATCAAACAAACAAAATCAAACAAAAACAAGTCTGGTATCAATCTGCTAGTGTTACGGTATAGTGTATTGACCCGGTTGTTCAATCAGCGATTATAAATCAAAACAGGCACATGTCTCCGGCGTGACAACTATAAGTTGAACCAGCGCATGACAAAACCTACAATAATACATATGCGCCCAGCGAAGACTCGGATCAGGCTGCGCATCCGCGCAGTCCGATCAGAGTCTTCGTTGTGTGCTTTAAGGATATTTAATGGCCTAATGCTCCGTCATTCAGGAAGAGAAGTCTCTCGTCACTCTATATGGATGCGCAGGCTGATCTGCTTCTACGCTGGGCGTACAGTTGAGAAACACAGCAGGGTTAGTTGTTCAAAGCCTCGTTCGCTTTGCGAGCTTGTAAGTGGTCAAATTGTTAACTGTCCTGGTAACAACAGTACAGTCAACCCTCTTTACACCGACATTCGTTACAACAGTAAAACTCGTTATAACGACAATTTAAATGGAATGACTGCTTAACTAAAAGCTTAGCCTGGGTTCCGAGCGGCATGGGCTTCCCTCGGGTTGGAAATTCACAAATCGAGTCCTTAATCACTCGGACCCATCAACCAATACCCAATTGATGGGTCCGAGATAATCATGAAAGGGACTTGTAATCTAATAGACCAAGAAACAAATGTTATAGATATTTGTTCGACCGAGGCGATTCTAACAAATGCCTATAACATTTGTAGGCATTTTATTACCTATCATACTCCAAACTGGGATTCTTTATAATAACAAATTCTTTATAACGGCACAATAACAGGGAACATATACTGTCGTTATAACGAGGTCCGCTGTATGAATATGCAATACAGTGATATTTTTGCTCAATATTGTGAGCAGCGTTTGCATCTACAAAAGCTGCTCACATTTTTTCATCCAAAATATTAGAATATTAGCATGTTTGCCATAATAAATTCGCAGTCCGACTACGCTCTCGAGGCCGGCGTATTCCGAGTGACTGATCATGAGCCTCCGCTGTCCGCGCATGTTCGTAGACGCGGGTTCTGGGGGATATGCGACAGTTTGACTTCAGACACGTCCGCAGATTAAAGAATCAAATCAGTGCCTATTCAGTTTGAATACGACCTTTTCTGGTTTGCTTGAAACATCTTTTGCTCAACGGATATCCTAGCAGAGCCAGCTCGAAACAACCCATCCGAGCCAGGAAATAATGCCGGGCCAACGCAGACAAAGTCCTGCCATTGGCCCTTTTTTTTTTTTTTTTTTTTTTTTGGCTTGCAGGGGGGGTGGAGTGGGTCGGCAACATTGGGCCTTACAGCGCCTACAGCGTACCGGCATGCCTTGCCGACTCTTTCAGATGGGAGAAAATGAATCCGTGTCATTTAAGGGGAATGGGAACATCTTTAGGGGAGGCAACCCCTATAAAAGTATTTTTGTCTCCCATGTCAATAGGGGTCAACTCATAAAGGAAAGAATTTGCTCCTGAGGAGCTTTTTTCCTTTAAGAGTAGAACTTTGAGCCTTTTTTCAGTGAGACAGGGCTTATAGAAAAACGAACAGGAAGTCCCGAAAGTTGGCATCATATGAAAAATGGCGGAAAAATCTGCCAGGTGTTCCCATTCCCCTTATCTCATTGATTTTTTTTCAAACGTCCATTCCCAATCTTTTCTATGGCCATTCTTTGTCTTCCCGGCTGACCCAAGAAGGGTAGTTGGCAGACTCTGGTGAAAGATGATGTTTTGTGGACAAGCATGTCCATGAAAAGTGCGGTTAGGCAAACTGGCATGTTCGTCATAACATACATAATGTTGACTGGGCCGTCAAAGTCCAACCCGGCGGCATTGGAGACGTGTCGTCGAACAATGGCCACACACATATACAGTCTTCAACTTCATGTGTATATAAAGAGCAAAGCAAAGACTATGACCAGACAGCGGAAATATGCGCAGTCTGATCATAGCCTTCGCTGTGCAAATGTCAGAAAACATTTTATCGCTTGACTAGATTCGTTCCAGTTTCCCCTGGTCGAGGGTCGTCGGTTAGTGGAGGTCCCAGGGAACGGAGATCCATGCTGGTACATGACCAGATGCATTTCTTTTAAATATGGTGGGAAGGCTCCCGCCCATCCGAGCTTTGAGAAATAGATTGGGCTGCAAGATGTTTCGACGCAGAGCTGAAACCGACCGCATATGAGTAGTGGTAAACCGCATTGAAGGTCTAAGCCTGCTGAAGCGAAAGTGGTATGTCCATCCATATAAACCCAATTGGTTTCACTTGGCGGCAGAGATTGAGATGTCATTTCATCTCAATGTCATTCCAATTAAAGTCCCACATTGGCAGCAATGTCTCCAAAATGACCTTTATAGTGTTGACAAGGACGTTAAACCTAAACGGCGGGTAAGAAAATTTAGGTATATCTTTTAACCTTAAATACCTATCAAGGTGCAAACCTAGTGTAATTTACTTCTGGTTTCTTTGAAATTCATATCAATATTTGAAACTAAAATGTCAAGGTCAGTTGTATAGGAAATGTGTCAGTGTTTGCAGGTTAGTGTTGTGAGTCGTTCTATTTATTTTATTATTTTTCTATTAACCCATATATGCCTAGTGGCCCTTTTTTGGGACGTTGGCAAACAATGTTGACCCAGATCAGACGCCGCATAATGTGGCGTCTGATCTGGGTCTACACTGTTTGCTCAAAGAACATACATTTTTGTACAACTTACATTAAACAAAACAAATCTGACACCCCTATAATTGAAAATGGACAACTCCAAATTTATATGATGGAAGATTCCATTGTCATATATGGGTTAAGACTGCCATGGTAACGTAGTAGAATTTACATAGTACTACCCCCGCCCATCGGGGCTTGAAGAAATAGATAGGCTGCATAATGCTTCCACGCAGAGCTGAAACCGACCCACACATGAGTACTGGTAAACCGCTTAGAGAATCTTAGTCTGCCCAGGCAAAGCGGTGCGAGTCGGACCGTCAATGCTTATGAAACCTATTGGTTTCATTGGGCGACAGGGCTTGTGATGGCATTTCATCTCAATTTCGGGTAAAAGTCCTACAAAATTGGAAGCGACGTCTCCAAAATGACCTATACAGTGTTTGCGGGGACGTTAAACCTCAAATCAATCAAACGAACATACCCCTTAAACGCCAATGAAAATAACAGAGCGACTAACATCGATATACTTCATGCTAACCAGGCACATGCCGTAAATGTGACGTCACATCGACGTCAGTGCAACGTCATGCCGTTTATGCAACGTCACATCTACGTCGGCGTTGATTAGGGTTGCCATAGCGACGTGTGCCTGCTGGGTTCCTTTTTTATTTCGGTTTTACGGCCCTTTCGAGATTATTTCACTCACATCGAGCCGATCGTTAATCAGGTGTGCGAAAACCGAAGTACCCGGAGAAAAACCACCTGACCTTCCGTTGTAGAACTTGGCGTCTCACATGTGACACGAGCGAGGCTCGAACCCACAGTGGTGAGAGACCTAATGATTAAGAGTCAGCGCACTTATCCACTAGGCCACGGAGGCCCGTTCTCGTGGTTCTGTGCTACTTTTATCTTCAAAGAAATCGTTTTGAAACATTACGAGCAAGAATTTTTTAATATATATTTTTAACCTGTCTTTTACGTCGAAGTAAGGAACATTTTTGTAAATCAAATGCAGTTTTTATTAACCCTTATCTTGCTGAATATTCATTTAAGCCACACCCATTTCTGTCCATCAACCAATCACAGTACTTGATGTAATTTATTGCTACAAATTCATAAACTGAATGCCAAACAGTGTAGATCCTGATCAGGTGGCTTCTTCAGAAGCCATCTGATCTGGGTCTACACTGTTTGCGAAGATAGGGGTTGTCGTAAACAGCAAGAAAAGGGTTAACCCATCGATCGATACGAAAAGGACGTTAACGCAACGTTTAGACATATGCTTAAGGTACACGGATTTTCGGAAAACAAACAGTATCCGTTTGTTTGTTTGTTTGTTTGTGTCGAGGTTTTATGTACCCACCAACACTATTTAGGTCATTTTGTAAACATTACTTCCGATTTTGTGGGGCTTTACCCGACACTGAGATGAAAGGTCATCTCTACCGCCCAAAGAAAGTGCTTTGGTTTAAGGAACGGTGCGACATGCACCACTTTTCCAGTGACAGCTTTTCGAAGCGATTACCAGTGTTCAAGTTCAGTCAGTTTCGGCTCTGCGCGGACGCACCATGCAGCCCAATGTATTACTCTGTGCCCCGATGAGCGGGGGCGCTCTAAAAAGCTATTAAAAGGAATGGGATCATCTGACAGATTTTTTTCCGCAATTTTTCAAAGGGAGACACCTTTCTGGACTTCCTGTTAGCTTTTGCTTATGACCAACAAAGAGGGTTGACACGTCGTTAAACACGAAATCATCATCATCATCCTGTTAGCTTTTCTATAAGACCTGTCCCATTGAAAAAAAAGGTCAACTCTTAAAGGAAAGAATTTGTTCCTAAGGAGCAGATTCTTTCCTTTAAGTTTGTTTGTGTGTTTGTTTGATTTGAGGTTTAACGTCCCCGTCAATACAGTATTGGTCATTTTGGAGACGTTGCTCCGACAAAGTGATGAAATGACATCTCAAGCCCAATGAAACCAATAGGGTTTTTACGCATGGACGGACCGACTCGCACCGCTTTGCCTGGGCAGGCTTAGATCCTCTAAGCGGTTTACCAGTACTTGTGTGCGGGTCGGTTCAGCTCTGCGTGGAAGCATCATGCAGCCCATCTATTTCTTCAAGTCCCGATTGGCAGGGCCCGTCTTTCCTTTATTATTTGACCCTAGTGACATGGGAGACAAAATACTTTTTGCAGGAGTGCCCTCCCCTGAAGGTGTTCCCATTCCCCTTATGATTTGTTTGTCTGTTCGGAGTTCAACGGCCCAATCAACATACTATTCAGGGCATATTGGGCCGGTCAGTTTCTCGGGCAGGCTCATGCGTCCGCGGTTGACCAGTACAGTGCTCATTAATTCACCAGAAACTGGCGACTACCCTTCTTGGATCGACGGGGAGAGTAGTAGAATTGATTGATTGTTTTGGATTTAACGACACATCAACCCTTGTGGATCATTTTGTGCCGTCTCCCAGAGAAAGGGAGAAAAGATATAGAAAAGATAGTAGATAACATGAAAGTGAGGGACAGAGTATAAAGAGGAAAATGAATGGCAGTGTAGAAATTGAAGAAATAAAAACTGCCCCCTACCCTCTACCCTTACCTACTGAAAGGACAGCAGTCCTTGTCCAACTATAAGCCAATTTCAGTTGGACGCCCCGTTGAAGCAAGATACAAATCACCTTTGCCTCACCCAGCCTCCCCCGGAGAGTAGTAGGAAAAATATATAATCCCCATTGTTGATCGAACACGCGACCTCTTGACCACCGATTGGAATTATTCCATGTGTGATATATGGGGTTTAGACTTGACGCACTTTAGGAGACAGTCTGCACAAAGCACCGCGCCATGCATTTAGCTTCCCTTTTTGGTTTGGTCGCCATGAGGCGGGCAAACCGGGTATAATGACCAGATTGTAACTGTTCCATGGAGGGGCACGTGACGTGATCAACCAATCAGCTTTAACGATGATGCAATACTATACTGCATTTACAGCCTGTCTGAATAGCGAAACAGACCGAAAAGCAAGCGTTTCAACTCCAGCAACTGATCCGGGTGTTCGAATTATTAGAAAATATCAGATTGGAAATTTATCAGTGTTCGAACTGTTTGATCTGAAAGAATTCCATGCATTGGACCAGGCTGGGTTCAATATTTTAAACGACTACGTTTTTTCC
The DNA here is from genome assembly GCA_963580285.1 of Lucinisca nassula. Classification (NCBI taxonomy): domain Eukaryota; kingdom Metazoa; phylum Mollusca; class Bivalvia; order Lucinida; family Lucinidae; genus Lucinisca; species Lucinisca nassula. Next base: position 110,609,779 of record OY757024.1, read on the forward strand.
CGCCGCCCTGTCAATCCGCAAGTGATTAGAAGTTATAAATATCACTTATGCAGTGCAGAACCGTTTGATCTATAAATAAGTTAGTGTGTGCAGGGGGTCTTTGAATGCGAGCTTATCATGTAGTTACAAGTATAAGGTTACACATTATCATTAATGATATTTACACCTATTGAACTATTACTATTCCCTTTAAAATGGGCGAGCCAATTTGTGATCTCAGGAATAACAGAAATTGATTTGTTTGGAGCAAATTCTTTTCTTAAGAGAAGCCCATATATTTTTCAAAGAATTTCCAGATAGTCTGTAATATTTTTTTTTGTTCCGGCTACACCGCAGCAGACAAAGTCAAGCTACATGTATATATGGGATGTGATGTTGAAACCCAAACGTGCAGCTACCCAGTGGCGCTAGGCGCATAGATACTTCATCCCCCACACACTCACACACCTAAATTGTTTAAGCGCATAGTGAAGCCTCAGGCGAGACTGCGCAGCCTTGTTTGTGTGTTTTCTGCTTACTCATAAGCTGTCTCAAATCAGCGTAAGCCGGGGACATGTAGCAATCCAATGCCCATCGAAGAAGTCCGCTGAATACTGATTAGACTGCGGATGCAAAACCATCATGTTATTTAGATAGGCAAGTAACAAGAAAATGAAAATGCGGACATCATACACAATTTTAACATGTGCATGTGCGATCTTCACTTTGTGCGCGATGAAACGTTTCAAACCTCTTGAACATTGAAGACACAATCCCGATTGCACAACTGCGCAGACTTATCATTCTTTTCTGTACGCACATGCGCAATAAGTATTTTACTCGAGATAGGAGATCTGAACAGACTGATCCTTGCACTTGGTAGCTTAGAATGTGTTTGTAATGTCGCAAGCAGATTTGGCCGGTTAAATGTACACAGTCGTTTTAAGCCGGCGCACGGCGAAAAAAAAAAACGTTTCAAACGAAGGACCAGATCAGCCTGCGCATCTAGCCAATGTGGCAATAGTTTTCACCTGTTGTTCTTTGATTAGCACAGAGGCCATGGTAGGCACATACAAACAACGAAGACTGTTCAAACTGCATGCATGTGCAGGCTGACCTGAGTCTTCGCCCATCGCATATGACTTATTTTCTTAATCATGTTCCCCGAAATTACTTCCAATAAAACCTTGTCACCGTGAAATATATGGGCATCTTCACTTGCTCCTCAGAAAACCAGGGTAACCCAACAGGTTACTTGAATAAAACTACCTTTTTGCATGCAACAACCATGAATTTCACTCGCACGTGCTGAAAGACGTTCTGTGGTAAAAGGCGGGAAACTCTCAATTAATATTTAAAGGGGCGCTTCTGCTATCAAAGCGGCATTGAATCAAATGCCACAGCACAAGGAAAAAGGGTAACACTGCCCATAAATAATAATGAAAGTGGAAGCTATGCTCCAAAGAGTCTGAGAGCAAAGCGAAAACACTTACATATGCATGGTGATCCAAGCCTTTGTAGGCCACAATGCTACATCAACGACTAGGTCAGCCTGCACATTGATGCAATGTGATCAGTCTTTACTGAACCCTTAAATCTTACGAAGTCACAAGGCTAAGTGAAACCCTTTGCCTTACATACCGGTAGTGGATGCGCATGTTCAGTGTTTGCAGGTCGTTGAGAAACCAGCGAAGACACTCCTCAATGGGTCTACTCTAAAAGGGAAGAATTTACTTCCCAGGAGCAAATTCTTTCCTTTAAGAGTATACCCCTTAGACATATCAAAAGAGAAATTACTTTTGCAGGAGTAGCAGTCATTTTCGCAAATTTTACGTTTTGCAATGCCATTATGGAGTAAGTCCATGGGGCCATGGAAACGAAAAACAACAGAACATAACTACTACTACTCACAAAGTGTGGCTGGCTGCGATAGCTCAGTCGGATGCAGTCTGACTGGCGATAAGGAAGGCTCGGTTTCGATACCTACGGGGGTCGGCAACATTCTTTCGTGGGGATTGATTATGAAATCTTTTCTATGGTCATTCTCTCCCTTCCGCTGATTCAGGAAGGGCAGGGGTCAGTTTTTGGTGACAGAATGTGCACTGAACTGGTAAACCGCTTACGGATAAGCCTGCTCAGGAAAAGCGTGGATAGGTACACTGACAGGCCCAAACATGACCCAAATCAGTGTTGACTGGGCCGTTAAATACAAATAATCAAAACTTGCAAAGTTTACTTCACACAGATAGGAACATATTTATATATTCTGGACATCTTTCGGTACGTAATAATACGTAAATGTTGGAAAGACAGAGAACGTTATTTTTTCCTCATTTATAAAGATCGCTGGGTGTAACGGGCCTCCGTGTGGCCTAGTGGGTGGATAAGAATGCTGACTCTTAATCATTACATCTCTCAACGGTGTAAGTTTGAGCATGGCCCAGGTCACATAATGAGAAGTTCTGCAATGGAAGAACAGGAGGTTTTTCATCGGGTACTCTAGTTTTCGCTCACCTCCGATTAACGATCGGCTTGATGTGAGTGAAATAATCTTGAAAGTATCGTAAAACCAAACATCCAAATATATAAAATATTTAGGGAGCGAAACAAAGTCATAACGTTGATGGGTCGTTGTTTATTGTTCTTGAGCCCAGCACAGATAGCAATAGTTTCTGTTCAAAAACTTCATGACTACTAAGTGACCTACCACCAGTTACAGACTTAGTTGTTAAACGGTTTTTTGGTGCATTCGATGGGAGCTATTGTATCTGATAAGCCGAGAATGGTGTTCTTTATTTCCACTCAATACTTGACGTTTTACTAATCAATTTCTTTTACAATTAAATTGTGATCCAGAAAGATATACAAAAGGATTGCAAATTTCTGGTTTTTGCTCAAAGAAACGGCCGAGGTTTAAGATACAGTCTGATTCGCAGCACTTTGGCTTAGATCTTCCTAGGCGGTTCAGCAATACAGCAGTCCAATATATTGCCCCAAGGTCTGATCGGCCCCAGTCCATCGGGGATTGAAGAAATAGATTGGGCTGCATGATGCTTCCACACAGAGCTGATACCGGCCGCACATGAGTAGTGTTAAATCGCCTAGAAAGTCTAAGCCTGCTCAGGAAAAGTGGCTCGAGTCGGACTGTTCATGCATTTCAACCATTTAGTTTCATTGGGCGACAGGGCTTGAGAAGGAGTTTTATCTGCCCGTTTTATCTCAGTACTGAGTAAAAGTCCCAAACAAAATTGGAAGCAATGTCTCAAAAAAGACTCATATAGTGATAACAGGGACGATAACAACAAATGAAATAGATAACCAAGGCCCTATAGAAGGCCTTATGACTTAGGAAAAATCTTTTTATATGCCCGTTTGAAAAACAACAACAACAACAAAAAATACAAAAAAAAAAAAAAAAACGGTCGTATTAAGTTATGGGGTTGGTGTCCGTCCGTCCCTTCGTAAACTTTTTTTTCGTTTCCGTATAACTCCTACTATACAGTTTTCATCCGATCAAGCCTAAAATGTGTATGTAGTAAGGCTAAGATGTGAAGATATGCCACCAAATACTAACAGAGTTATGACCCTTTGAAAAATTCGGTTTACATTTTTGTTTGTTTAAGTTTTGTGCTATACATGTGTAAACCATATGTAAGTTACATTTAGTTTATACTTGCCATGGCGTTAAACAATTTACCACAGAATACTCATCACTACCTACCCCTCCTGATACCAAGGTCACAGACTTCTGAATTTTATGTACACGTTTTGTATTTAAGTTTATTATTTTTATTCAAAAAATGCATTAAGCGGGATAATAGTATCAGCTGGCTCAAATCAGAATGTAGACTGACAAGACCAAACCTATTGGATGCTTTTTGAAAGCAGCCAACTTGTAAAACTTAAGTACTTGTGACTCGATATTGATTATACGAAGTCAAGGTTCAAAATCGCGAAATACGATATCTGATATGAGTCCACGCTAATCATATAAATCCGTGCCAAGTGTGAATCATAATCTGTTTTTAATTTTATGAGGGTCGCTCAATATGTATCTTTCCTTTCCTACTTAAAGTGACGCTTGACTTCTTTTTCCACATAGTCACCCCGCAGCAATAAGCCCCTACACAATCGATGTTCCAAGGCTGAAAGTATATTTGTTTTAGAATTCAGGGTCTTTAGAGTCATTCCACCCTCCAACCACTGTCTTAAGCTCTTCATCTGACCGGAAGTGCCTTCCACGCAATTGTTCTTCAGGTTCGTAAACAAGGTGCCGGATAAGGAGAACAGGGTGGATGGGGTAAGAGTTTGATACAGGTCCGCTTCTTCACGTCAACAGAAGCTATACAAGTATGGACTCTAGCATTGTCACGCTGCTTCAGCACACCTTTTGTAATTTGTTTCACATCTTTTCTGTACTATAGCTGCACGTATTTCGTCCAAAACATTAGCATAATTTTCCCCCATTAATAGGCTGGCAATGAGGTAAATAGTACATCAACATAACCCCCCCCCCACACACACACACACACACACACACACTTTCTATCCCAAAACATAGTTGCCATGAACTTGACAACTGAAGGCTGAGTCTTGAATTTCTTTGGACGCGGTGAACAGTGACCAGTCCATTGTAGTCTCGGTATCATGGTGATGGATCCAAGTATCGTTCTCGGTAACAATGCTCAGTTCAAAAAAGTCTTCCGGATCAGGATCATATATTTCCAAAAGTAATCCAGACATGGAAACTCGGACAGCTCTTTGTTCTTTACTAAGACTTGTTGGCACCAACGCGCTGGAACCTTCATCATGCCCTGCCGTTTATGTAAAATGATAAACCGCTACCCTCAGAAATCTCCAATCTTCTTGCCATTTCTGAAACTTTCATTCGCCGCTGTCCTGCTTTACTAGTTCCCTTAGATTTTAACTAGTGACGTCATCTGTAGCACTACGGTGCTCGTCTTCCAACGTTACCCGACCACGTTTAAAATCAGCCACCCGTTTTCCCGCAAACTTCACACAATTCCTCATAAAATCAAGGTTCATCTTCTTTGAAAAAAAAAAAAAAAAAAAACAGGTATCCAATCACTGTTCTGTACTCAGCTTGTGTTATTTTACCACGGACTACAGATACTAGACTGGCCAATACAATTTTGTGTGCACATGTACAAGGCATTGATGTATTATAATGTTATTAATCAAGTAATTTCGTATTGGCCCAGGTACAGGTCCAATACGAAATTACTTGATTAATGACAATTTTATTAATTGACGCAATTAAAAACATGATTTATGATTTTTGAATATTCGTTGACCTTGTGTAATAAAGGATAATCAATTAATAAAGTGTGTGAAAAGCGTGCTAATTCCACGGATCAGTTACTGGATCAGGCCAGTTAAATATTATACGACCCTCGTAAGTACACTATTCCAGCGGATTTGTATGTTTTTAGTTCAACACACCCTTGTTGGTCATATTGTGTCGTCTCCCATAGAAAGGGAGAGTAGATGAAAGTTGGGGGACAGAGGTGATAGAGGAAAATGAATGAAAATGTAAACAACCTTCCCACTCTGCAAGGACACAGGCCTTGTCCAACTTTAAACCAATATCCGATGGACGCGCCAGTGACGCAAGATACACATCACTTGCCGGCCTCGGTAACTCAGTCGGATGCGCGTCTGACTGGTGATCAGGAGGACGCGGGTTCGATACCTGCCCGGGTCGGCAACATTCGTTCGTGGAGATTGATCATAAAATCTTTTCTATGGTAAATCTCTCCTTTTCGCTGTTTCAAGAAGGGCAGTTGTCAGTTTCTGGCGAAAGAATAATGTGCACTGTACTGGGTTACCGCCTACGTATAAGCCTGCCCAGGAAAAGTGTGGATAGTTAAACTGACCGGCTCATAGTGTTGTCTGGGCCGTTAAACCCCAATACAAACAAACAAACACGTCACATTTGCCTCACCCAACCAACCCTCGATATCCATGAAACATCTAGTAGACTTCCGCGCATCCGGGCTTGGAGAAATAGATTGGGCTGCATGGTGCTTCCACGCAGAGCTAAATCCGACCCTTTGGGTACTGGTGAATCCTGTTCAATCGGATCGCTCCTTAAACCCTAGCGGGAACTATGGGTGCTAGGACTTCTATGGGAGGTAGGGCTTTCATCTCACTGCCGGATAAAATTCCCTCAAAATCGGAAGCAACGTCTTCAAAATGACCGACATAAACCTAAACTCAAACAAACAAAAACAACCTGGCTTTGAGACTGCTTGTCATCACAAAAACACGCCTATATACTTTTGACTCCCCATGAACCCCAATTTTAGATAGTAAAACTGGTGTTTACAGTGGTAAACCATATTCGTCTTATTTCTAAAATATAGAGTATGTGTACTCTTTAGAACCTCCTCGATGAGGCCCACAATCTATATTTTGAGCAGAAATAAGAATCATATCACACTTTTTCATCTTAACATGTTTGATTTTTCGGCGGTAAAAATTACAGAGTATTTGTATAGGCGTGTTGTCGTAATGGATATATTTGTGCAGCGCTAAGTGAAATCTTCGAGAATATGCGCCCAACGAGGATCCCGATCAGCCTTCGTATCCGCACAGTCGGATCAGAGTCTTCGCTGTGCAGTTGCTACAAAGATTCGTCTTGCAGTAATTGCAGCCTAGTGCTTACTGATGACCCCGTTTCGCTTGTCAAGAAGACCCATTCAATAACTTTTCAATGCCTGAGACCGGAAAATTGGGAAACTCGCGGAGACGTGTTTGTTGTTTGATTTGAAGTTTAACGTCCCCGTCAACACTGTAAAGGTGATGTTGGAGACGTTGTTTCCAATTGTGTGGGATTTTCACCCGACATTGAGATGAAATGACACCCCAAGCCCTGTCGCCCAATGAAACCAATAGGGTTTGTAAGCATGGACGGGCCGATTCGCACCGCATCGCCTGGGCAGGCTTAGATCTCTAAGCGGTTTACCAGTACTCGTGTGCGAGTCGGTTTCAGCTCTGCATGGAAGCATCATGCAGCCCATATATTTCTTCAAGCCCCGATGGGCGGGGCCGCCAAAAGATGTGTAGATGATAAAGAAAAATCATCACGATAACAAGTCCGTGAAATGAAGACCCCTCTAAACCCCACTTTATATCGGGAAAAGTGGGGTGTAAGGGGGTAAACATTATCTGCCTTATTTTTGCTAAAAAACATAGATTGTGGTTACTCGTTAGAACCGCCTCATCGAGGCGGTTCTAACGAGCATCCACAATCTACATTGAAAGCAGAAATACGAAAGATGATACTATTTTTACCTAATATTTGTCATTTCTGACACCATGTTGGACGCCATTATTTCACACGGACATGTTTTCCTAATGTGACCATTCAATTTTGTTTAGATATAACACGATCGTTTAACTGACATGGTTTCTGTTTTGGACCCCAACAATAGTGTTAGAAAGATGTAGGAGTGTATTTTACACTTTTTTCAGCAAAAAACACATTTTAGATATTGTGCATGCTAGAACAGCTAACAATATGACCAATAACGAGCTTAACTGGAGCCTGGTGTGAGGCATATACCAACATGTTTAGCTCTGCGTGGAAGCGTCATGCTGCCAATCTATTTCATCAAGCCCCGATGGGCGGGGGCTATGCGGAAACGTGTCATAGACTCAATACATGTATCTGGAAAATACCAGTTATTAGCAGGCAAACGCATTTGGTTGTTTGCACCCCCCCCCCCCCCCACACCACACACACAATTGACACTCGACCAAACTCCATGAACTGACGCGCGTAGTAAAACATTTCAACAACAAAGATTTATCTGGTTATGATTTTTTTTAATAAAAAATGTGTCAGTGTGTCAACATTGACATTATGCAGGTCAATGATAAAACATGTAAATAAAGAAACTGTATTTATTTTATGTCGGAAACAACCAAACAAGCCCGAAACGCGGACCAACATCAGGCCGGCATCTTTGACGCTGGCTCGACGTTCACACGTCGTATTGGTGTCGGTCTGGCCGCTTTGGCCGGATGGTAATGAATAGAAATAAATAAAAAAGGAAGAAGCATGTCTGTTGTTCAAAACTAACGACGTCGTTAGTTAACGTGTCACAGGCGTGGAAAAAGAACATTGCTCAACCGGGACTCGAACCCAGGGCCTTTCGCCTACCGTGCGAACACTCTACCAACACGGTCGACATGTTACTTTTTTCTCTTGCCTAATGAGATCAGTCCCGAAGTCCTATCCAGTCCGGCTGCGAGACTTATTTTTTACTCAGACGCGGTGCTGGACCCACACTGGCCACCAAATGTCACAGGGGTGGAAAAAGAACATGGCTCGACCGGAACTCGAACCCAGGGCCTTTCGCATACCGTGCGAACACTCTACCGACTGAGCTGCAGAGCCACACGGTCGACCTGTTGCATTTTCCCAAGCGGCGCGATTGCTGTGTGGGTATGACGTGTTCTAGGGCAATGTTTTTTTTTCTACAAAAAAGACTACTAAATTAGGAATTGGACTTGCTAGTTTCACCAAGATAATGATACTTTTAACCACTGGCCCCTGATTACATTTAACGAAAACAAGCCTATTTAAATATATTGAAAATTGTATCATCTAAAAATGAAAATTTTCAGATAAAAAAAAAATCCGATAGTTTTGATAATTGATTATAGGTACTTGTAAGAACCGCCTCGGCGAGGCGGTTCTAACGAGTACCCTAATGTATGTTTTTGAGCAGAAATAAGAGAAATAATAATAACCCTGTTAACCTCAATTTTACTGTTACAGTATACATTATGATAACACACCCATGGTACATAGTGCATTTTTTGACATCTCCAAAATGGCCATTTTTCCGATGAAGATCTGTGATATATTTCTTATGAATACTGCAAACATAGGTTGTGGGTGCTCGTTAGAACCGCCTCATTGAGGCGGTTCTAACGAGTACCCACAACCTATGTCTTGGAGTAAAAATAAGAAAAATACTGTTTACCCCCGTAAACCCCAGTTTTCTCTATATAATGTGGGGTATAGTGGGGTCTTCATTTCACGGACTGGTTCACGTGATGAATGCGCATGAATTGAATGAAGCTATCTTACAGTCCTTGCTGCGTGTCTTTCAGGTCGACATAGCTTTGCATAGCCTCAACCGAGTCTTTTCTGTTCTTAAGTATCCTCTTCTAATGGGCTGACTCATTATGTAACTAATCGAAGAGGAGGAGGCATATTGTTTTGAGTTCGGATCCCGTTTGCGTCAGCGTCGACGTTGTACGGCCGGCCCTTGGAAGCACTAATACTCGTCATAAGAGGGTCCATGGAAGATTAGCTGTTGTATTTAAAATGTGTCACCCTTTGAAAAGAAAGTGGATTTTTATTACCTTATTGTTTATTTGAACCGATGTATTTACTTACATGTATTTTTAGGTCACATGCTCACAATTTGTCAAATTTCGGTTAAAAAAAATAGATTTTAGTCAAACTTGGTGCAATGTACCATACAATCTACCAAAGACAAAATGAGATTTTGGTTACCCTGTCCTTAATTTCCAAGACACTGTCTCCAAAAAACTATAGGATCTGACCTAACATGAAACGTCTCCTGAATGAATTGATGGATTTTAATCAAATTTGGAACAATATACCGTTGCAACCTTCCTTAAGATATTATTAACATTAGATTTTGATTACCCTGACCTGATTTCTAAGGTCAGAGTTTCCCAAAGACTATTAGATTTGGTCAAGAATAAATTGTCTGCGCCCTAACTCCTGAATTACATGTATCTGACGGTGTTTTATCAAACTTGGAACAATATTTGAGCCCCGCCAAGCGAATTTGTGTCTTCGAGCATTCCGTCATGACAAATTTTAACTGCGCATGCCAAGCCATTCAGAGGGGCCAGGGGTACGGCTTTCTGTCTGAAGGTTACACTTGATTCACTGCTTGTATGAGCGAGCAGCGAAGGTTCTGGCGAGACTGCGCGGATGCGCAGGCTCGCCTGAACCTTCGCTGCTCGCATAGGCGATAAGTACCAAAATCGCTTGACGGAGCCCATATACATGTGATTGCAACTTACCAAAGACTTGATAAGATGCTTCTGACCTTGACCTTATTTTCAAGGTCAGTGTATTTTCAAGGACAGTGTCACCCAAAGACAGTCAATCTTGGGCCCAATTTAGATTCTCTGCACCTTTTCTCCTGAAGAAGTTCATGAATCGCGGCTAAATTTGGTACAGTGTATCATTCTAACCAAGCAAAGCTTGTCTCTGGTCGGGCCCATCGGAGTCTAACTGTTGGTTTTCTTTTGCTCCAGCATTTCAGTTATTTGTGTTCTCGGAGATGTTGCATTGATGAGTTAGGAAGCCATCATGCGGACTGAACAAGTTAGCTGCCTAAATCGCGACGTAAGGTCGAGGATTGCGGCCGCGTAAAATCGATTTAAGCACAACCCCTCCCCGTCCCTCCAGTGAAATACTTTTCACTGACCATTCCAAGGCGGTTTTCTGTTGCGGTTTGTTTTGTTATAGTTCGTTTTTGAATGTATGTATCGCTTATATCGTTTTGTTTTGAATAGTCAATTGGCCATTTTGTGGGAAAGTGCCGTCCTTTTGGCGTTCTGCTATAATTGATGTTTCCATTGGGGTCTAGTTATTTCATGTTTGCGTTTCTTTCCCTGGGAGATGTGGGTCAATTGTATCGATTCTTGAGCATTGCCGTCATTTCTATTTTGGTTAGATTTTGGTGACCTTGATCTGATTATCGAGGCCACAGTCTCCCAAAGATTGTCAACTTCGGGCAAAATAGATTTTTTATTTCCTATATCCTGACCAACTTTATGAATTGTAGACAAACTTGGTACAAAAAGTCATTCCAACCCTAAAAAGACTTGACTAGATTTTTGTTACCTTGAACTCATTTTCAAGGTCACCGTCTTTAAAAGGCTTGTGGTAAAAAATAGCATGTCTACACTTTTTTCCAAAGACTATCAGATTTGGTCAAAAATAAATTGTCTGCGCCGTAACTCCTGAATTGCATGTATCTAACGGAGTTTTATCAAACTTGGAACAATATATACATGTAATTGCAATTTACCAAAGACTTGATATATGTATTTCGGTAAAACTCGATACATTATATTAGTGTCACATACTAAAGTCTTGATTTGACTTGAGTGACATTGACCTCATTTTCAAGGTCGCAGCTCCCTAAAACTTTCGTTTTTGGGAAAAACACATTGTTTGGGCCCTATCGCCTGCGCACATTTATGAAGTGTGGCTAATAGGGCGTATTCCAAAAGCGCGGAAACCATACAATGACCATGTTTAAAAAGCGCTTGAGACCAGATCATCATAAGAGCGACTTGCCTAAAGGCCACTTATCGAATTAAGTGGGATTAATTGCTGGGTATCTTATTTTAATGAGTGTGTGAACTTAGCCTGGCATTTTGGTATTCGATTTTGCTATACGGAATAAATCGACTTCCAAACTCAAAGACTTTATTTTACACAGATTTTAACATTTCTAAGGGAACACGCCTATATAATTATGACTCCCTTGAACCCAAAGTTTGTATAGTAAAACTGGAGTTTACAAGGGTAAACCTTTTTTTCTTATTTCTGCTCTCAAACATGGCTTGTGGGTACTCGTAAGAACCGCCTCGATGAGGCGGTTCTTACGAGTACCAAATACACAATGGTGGCCCTAAGGAAAATTGTCATCCTCGTTTTACTTTCGGTATAATAGCATTTCTTTTACATTTCCGTAAAGAAGTATACCCGCCTTACATAATCCTTGCAGGTGTCAGAACTGCACCCGGGCGTAAGCGAGCTATTGGCCAATATATCTCTGACGTCATATTAAGCAATAGATAATTCACAGTGTACTTACTTATATTAGTACGTGAACAATTCTTTCACACTAATTTTATTATATAAATAGACATAGAGGCTTTTGAAAACTTTTTGATGCCCCCGAATCTTTCGGAATCAAAGATTCGGGGGTAGATAGTGTTTGGTCTGTCTGTCTGTCTGTTTGTTTGTCCGCAAAAAAAACTTTAACATCGGGCATAACAGGGCTTGAGATGTCATTTCATCTCAATGTCGGGTAAAAGTCCAACATAATTGGAAGCAACGTCTCCAAAATGACTTAAATTTTGTTGACGGGGACGTTAAAACCCAAAATCAATCAAACAAACTCCTAATTTGGCTAGATTTAAGACATTGCATACATCGTTAAGTAATTAAAACTCAATACATCCGCGATTTTGAAACCAGCCTTTGATAGCAAAAAAAAAAAAAAAAAAAAAAAAAGAAAATCCGCATTTTGGTAAATAAAAAATCCACGCTTATGATATGTCGAACCCCGTTTTCGTAAAACGCGGGCTAAAATTTATGATTTATCATTATAATCAATCGAAGACTAGAATAGAGATAGGTGAGAGATAGGTGGCCCTTGTCATAGTCTCTCAACGACTTTACAAATAGCTTGTCGGCACTCTATCTCATCTCCTTTACAAAGCCGGCCTCGGTAGTTCAGTCGAATGGGCGTCTGACTGGAAATCAGGAGGACGCGGGTTCGATACCTGCCGGGGTCGGCAACATTCTTTCGTGGAGATTCATCATGAAATCTTTTCTACGGTATGTCCCGTCCTGCCGCTGATTCAAGAAGGGCAGTTGTCAGTTTCTGGCGAAAGAATGTGCACCGTACTGGTTCACCGCTTACGTATAAGCTTGCCCAGGAAAACTGTGGATAGGTAGTAAACTGACCGGCCTAACAATGACCTAAATAGTGTTGACTTGGCCGTTAAACACCAATACAAACAAACAAAATGTCCTTTACAAATGCATGTATTGTGGTTATACTTGCTAAATAACATGCATCTTGTTGCAAACTAACGTTACACCAACACATCTGGGGCCAGTTGTTCAAAACTAACGACGTCGTTAGTTTACGTATCGTTAAATCTTTGATCATTAAATATGGCAAATATGCTGAAATTTTTGCTGAAAAAATGTGAGCAGCTTTTGCGGACGCAAAAGCTGCTCACATTTTTTCAGCAAAAATACCAAAATTTACGATATTGTACTTGCTAGAAGAGTTAACAATATGACCACTAACGAGCTCGTTAAGCTAACGATGCTTTGAACAACTGGCCCCTGAGCTCTAAAATTATCTCTAAAATGGTCCTTATATAGACTGTGAGTGCTCGTTATAACCGACTCGATGATGCGTTTATAACGAGTTCTATCTATGTCTATGTTTTTGAGATAAAAAATAGGTAAATAATGACTGCCCACTCCCACGCCGACAACCGTATATACAATAAATAGACGTAAATCCAAAAACAGGGCCTCGGTATCAGAAAAAAATGCTTTATTTAACTGAAGTTCTTGGGGTTGATTTGACAGATCAAACCATCGAAATAAGTATTGTCAATATTTAATAAATCATCCAAATATCTAGAAGCCGAGCAAAAGGCTTCAATGATTTCAGATTGGTTTACAATGGAAAGGGGCATCATGAAGTCTCTTTCATAACAAAACAAGAACAAATCAGCCACAGGGGATGCGCAATTTGGACGCATCGGAATGCCCGCAACTTGTCTAAATAACTTAGTACCAAATCTTATGTAATATTGTCATGTAGAAAGGTGAGAGCTTCACATACTTTCTGAAATGACCATGAAGTATAATTTTTATGCTCTTCGGGTGTGAAAAAAGCATTTCTTACTTTACATGCAAGATAGAGGGAGTCGTTCCTATAAAATGTCCATCCAATTAAATCATTTGTTTTTTCTTGTATCTAATTGTGAGGAAGTGTAGTGTAAAGGGTGGAAAAATCATAAGTAGACAGACTTGAAGCACGAAAACGTCTGGCTTTCAATTTATTTAAAACTTCATTAGATTTTTTATTGACCAAAACAGATTTCTCCCTGATCTTTCAAAGACTTTCTTGCAATATTTAATCACATGCTTTTTATGGCAGTAAAACTAGAAGTTAATACTTTGGAATGTTCAGTGGTGGTACAAGAGCTTGAATTGATAATAAACCGTGCTTTGTACGGTATTTTATGAAGTTTAGGCAACCAATATAACGTAGGAAGCTTGTCTTGACCTTCTATAACACAAACTTGGTGGCTGAACGACCAATGTGGTCAGCAATTAAAGCCCTCTCTACAGCAAAAGGATGCAGTTCATAGGCCTTAGTACCATCAGGTTCTTTCTGAAGAGTGTCAACATAGTGGAGCCGTCCAAGAGCGACCACAATGTTAGCGGGCTTTTCTGCTGGAGCAAAAACAAACTTCTTATGAAATTCTTGAATACCTAGTTTAAGGTGACGCAAAGACGTCTTAGATTAAGGAGGTAATAAGTTCGTATTTTAAGATTAGAAAGAAATACGTTTGTTCACTAGTTTCAGAATGCTAAGTTTCCATTCTTTAAGAGCTTTATGCTCAACATACTCTCGTTTACACCATCGATTACCAAATTCATTCAAGGCGGCAACGATTTCAATTCTACACTTATTGAAATTAATTTTAGAAGGAAATCGATATTTCGGTCTTTTAGAAATTATTTTTCGTACCGTGTTCCTCGAATCGGGAATAATTTTTAAATTGCCAGTGATAATATGATCAGCAGAGGATAGCCTTAAAAATCACAAAATTTACTGACGAAATACCGGAAGCGTCATAAACATTAAGAGGTCTATAATGACACTGAATCGCTCACCTGGTCCATATTGTGCAAATGAAACGATAGGTAATGCAAGGTGGAATGGAGGGTTTCAGCAGTTTTGGTTGACGGTGACCATAGGAACATTTCTTTGAAAGTATTTCAAAATCCGTCTGACTATAAGGACTAGAGGTCATTTAAATGCTTTTAAAAGGCTTAAAAAGTTGGGTACAACATAAATGGTATACGACAGACTGCATGCATAGCAATCAAGCCAATCAGGGTTGATAACTTTGCTTCCCTCTTTAATTGGACGCCGGTTGAACAGGCCTCAGGTTCTATGACGGTTTCAACGTAAAGGCTTACTGAAAATGAGTGAATATCTACTTTTGTGTTGGTAGATGCCTGATACTCTGTCTCTGGTCGGGCCCATTGGAGTCAAACTGTTGGTCTTCTTTTGCTCCAGCATTTCTGTGGTTTCTTTTTTTTTTTATTTTTTTTTTTTATTTTTTTATTTTT